>JASDQU010237746.1:15359-32272 GCA_032191745.1 Picea mariana | reverse complement strand
AACCTTGTGTTGAATGTTATCCTTTAAAGTTCCTATGAATACATCAATCAAGTGCTCATCTGGAATATCTGTTACCTTTATATTCAATCTTTGGAAGTTCTCAATGTGCTCGATAACTGAACGCATTTGCTTGAGATTTATCAATTGGATAAAGAAGGTATTGCTCCTTGTATCCTCATAGTGTGCTATCATTTATTCCATGAAAATTGTCCAAGTGACAAGTGATTTGCGATAACAAAGCCATCAATACTATACAAATTGATTGGGTTATAAATATAAAGAAGCAATTCGTACCTTTTGTGTATGTGGCACATTATGTAGATCAAAGAATTGCTCCATCTGAAGTATCCATGTGATTGAGTCCTTGCCATCAAACTTCCTCATATCGATATTAGGAACGTGGTTGGTATTCAACCCAAAGTTGGAGTTTCTCCATTCGTGATTCACCTTCCTTGTGTCCTCATCATGAATTTCATGGGATGCATTTTCAATTTCAGGTGTCTTCTCTGTTACGAATTTTTTTAATACTTCCATGATCTCCTCTTTTAAACCATCCATCTTTGCCTCCAACTTAGCTTCCATCTCTTATAGTTCATCTTTTGTTACTATCTTATTTTGTAAATAATTTATGTCCCTACGCATTTATTCACCTTCATGAAGATTCCAAGTAGGATTGTCTGGAGGCTTATTTGGTTTAGAAATTCCCTTTTTGGGTGGCATGTTGGCCAAGTATAACTTTTGAACCTTGATTTTGAGGTGGTTCTACTAGACAATCTTTCTTCTATTGTATCTCCCAAGTTTTAGAGCTTATGTGTATGAAACTTTATTTTATTTGGTTCTATGATATGTCTTCTCTGCAATGCCACGGGTTTGATCAAAATTGGATGTGCCAAGTGAAATTTACGGTAACTTCCCCGCAACTTGTTGATTTTTGCCCTTTCTAGGAGATCTTACTTGTATAGCGTGCCCCACACAAAATAATTTATATAAAATTCTGAAACTCGTACCAAAAATATGATAGAATGTCCACTATCCAATGAAATAGGTCCCACTCAATTTGGATACTCTAGGAAGAAGTTATGACTGTTTTACCTGGAACACCTTCTTGAGACTAGTCAGATACTCTATCTTCCACAGGGTGTATCTACAAATGTAAGATGAACCAGAAGCTTAAATTTTTACCACAGATACCTTACTAATTTCTATGAAGAGCCTCCAAATTTTAGGGTTTGAAACATTAAATAAAAAATTTTATAGAAAAAATTACAGAATGAATCAGTTCAGGATGATTCTAGAACCCTATCTAGTACAGGTTTTATCTCTGAAAGTATAAGGCCTCAGGAGATGAAATTTTAACCCAAAGTACCTTGATCAAGATACTAAATATCCTCCATGCTGTTCCTTTTGAAATGCTGTAGAAAAAAAATTATAGTGAAAAATCTAAGGTGTCTCAGATGTAGCAACGAAACCCCAAGACCTTGAGCTCTGATACCATATGTTAAGAACAAAATATCAATATAGCATAGAAAAACCTCAGAATAAGTAATCAATGCCTTGAAAAAGAGATAATTTCAGATAATAAGCCTCTTCGAGGGGCAACCTCCTTTCAACCCACATAAATGTTCAAGTACCAAATGATTCCAAATGAAAATGTCTCCTTGGTATATATAGGAGACTAGGAGGTATAATTACAACTAATGGAATAAAGCCGACATAAATAAAATAACATTACAAATGTAATATGCCCCAATTAAGGGGTAATGAGCCAATATTAGGGCTTAACACGTTCCGAGTGGACACACCAGAAAAATTGTAAGGCTCGGAAAGAGACTTGTGCCAGGAGTGCACCTCAGAGTTGTTGAGCAGTCTCAGAAAGACTATGCAAGAGAAGACATACTAGAGTTACTGAATACTCTCAGGGCTCTACAAGGAGTGCACGAGAACTCTATTTAGATTTCTAGAAGAAGGTGGCCAAGACGGTACACTGGAAGGTTAAGACTCGAAGGAGAGTCAAGTGCAACTCTGCATAGAGAGTGCAAGGAGTGCACTAGTGAGCCTGAAGAATTTAGGACTCAGTAGAAGAGTGCAAGGAGTGCACATCACCAACCCAATGTCAAAGCATTGAGGAAGCTCAGGAGGAAGAGCATCAAGCTTCCAGGAGGGCAGAAAGATTTATTAAAGGAACAAAGGTACATAAACCCTTTTAGGTTCGAGCAGTTACAAGCTCAAGGAGGAGGTAAGTGTAGTTGAGTGCATGGAGTCAAAATTTCATCTAAAGTGTTGGACGAGATTAGGAGGATGAGCATAGGGTGCCAAGAGGGCATGATAAATTTTTAAAGGGAAAAGGGACAAGACCCTTAGAAGTTTGAGAAATTATAAGATTATGAGAGATAGTGCAGTTGTGCACAGAGTCTTTGTGAGGTGTGCAGAGGAGGGGAACCTTTCAAGTTCTAGTTTCAAAGCAGTGCAAGTGTGCACCAAGGACTAAGTCCCTTGAAGTGACAAATCTAAGGAGGATTAACATTTTTTCAAAATGCAAGCAAAGTTCGATTGGAAAGCCTTGCAGGAGAAAGGTTCAAAGGCCAATCCTTTGAAATTATTGAGTTTAAAAATCCTTCATCGAAAGGGAAGAGCATAGACAACAAAGGAGGAGTTACAACTTCCATTAGATCAACCGTCAGGAGAAATATGAACCATTGGATCAGAGTCCAGATAACAAGAGGGACGCACATGGAAGAGGACAGATCGCAGCCATAGGATCTGAGTGAGTTGATCGAAAGCCATCAGATCCAGTTAAGTTACACGTGGTTTAATCCCTCTAAGTCTTTCAGACTTCAACGTTCAGAGATTTTCATGTGGTGAATGCAAACGAGACAAGTCTCCCGAAGTCCCAAGTTCTAAAACTCATCGGGAGCATTCGTCGCCAAGGAAACGTGTTGGAAGGTTTCAGACAATTCGGAAGATCAATTATCTAGGAGGAAGGAGGCATTGTGGTTAAGTGTTGTTAGGCTCCTGAACCTCCAAACAAGGAAGCACATATCCACTATTGATATCAGTGGAAAGGTGTCACCGGATCCAAAAATCTGGAGGAAAGTCGTGAAGAATCAGTTGGGGTTGAGAACGCCCAGAGACTCAGAGGCCTAGTTCATCCGAGCCATCCATAAAAGTAGAAACATGGTGCCAGATCTCACAGTTTGGAGGTTTGGTACTTCAAAAGACTAGAGGTGAGCGCTGCTTTGTTTTGAGACTCCCGAAGGCCAGAGTCCATCCCAGACATTTGTTGGAGGAGGACACATGGTGGTGGATCCTGAAGTGTGGAGATTTGGTGCTCCGGAGGGTTGGACATATTAGTAGTTGGAAATTCCCGGAGGATGGAGTCTTGAAGAATATCTCAATCATCCATTCTATAGGGACACATGGAATCGAATCCAACATTTTGAATATTTGGTACTCTGAAGGATTTTCGATGTCATGCATTGAAATACTACGAAGCTAAGAGTGCAAAGTGGAGTATCAGTCGTTGATCTGGGTGAGTTTCGGATCCGTCTAATCGATCATTTCAATGTTAGACACTTCACTTTTGTTTTGTGTGTTAGCACTCGAGGTCTCCTGAAGGCCAGAGTCTTGATGAAAATCCCATCCCTTGAATGCTAAGGAGATGTTGATTGTATATTTGAGCTCTTCAGAGGTTCACCAGTTTGATGCCTAGGGAGATTTGTGGAGAGGTGTTGTGAGAAGATTATTGAAGCCCAAATCACTACAGAGGCATGAATCATTGATTAGGGGAGGAAATGCTAGTCGTTTGATCAACCATTTATGTGTTTGGTGTTCAACACTTTGCGAGTATAGTGTGTTGGATCAGGTAGAATGAATGAAGCCCAAAATCCTAAAATCTTCTGTGAGTTGTAGACTAGATCATGGATTGTGGATTGTTTATCCCCTCTGGTATTCAAAAATTCACTAATTTGACATTTGGAGGAAGTGGGGAGAAGTGTTTTCAATAATCCTGAATCCCGAAGCTCGGAGGAGCGTCGAATTAGTGCCTGGTCACAACCCTTGGTCACATGAGGAGTTGACTGAAGAGGGGGGGATAGTGACCAAAATTGAAATTAAAAAAAATGGGGCTTAAAGAAAGAGCCCAAGGGTTCTATTGGAATTGTGCCTTAGGATATTCAATGACCTATGTGCATTTAAAAGGGATCCAATGAAGATCTGAGAGATTTTTCATCTCTGAATTCAAACGATCCTAGACCGGGAGGTTACACGAGCTCCATGTGAAGGTGGGGGTCTGCATCAAGTGGTATAAGAGATAATGATTCTTTTTACAGGTAGCATGTAGGAAGAAAGTTTTTTCTGATACCAAAAAGTGGTATTAGAGTTATTGATTTTGTTTACAGGTAACATGTAGGAGGAAAGTTTTGTGTGATACCAGCAAGTGGTATGAGAGCTACAATTTATCTCAGGAAGAAAAAGAAAATGGCTATTGAAGGCCATAGACAAGGTTGATGGAAATACCTTAAGTAGATGAACAATGTAGAGAGGGATAAAGAGCTCGAGGATATCTGAGTAGAACTCGAAAGGTTAATGTTGAAGATGCAGTAGGAGGTGAGAGGAAGCTGGAGGTACGAATGGCCTGGAAGCAGAAAGCAAAGTGGCATGTCCAGTAGTTTGTCGCCAGGAGATAGTGAAAGGTGTTGAGGATGTGGCTGAGGTATGCTGAAAAACTCAGTGCCACAGAGAAAATGGTTAACATATGTGAACCAAAGACTAGAGAAACCCTCAATGAGGAGGAAGAGAGATCAGTCAAAGATCTCATAGACTTACAGGAGGGAAAAGATGAAAATGAATATTTCCAGGTCAATAATGAAGAGAGATCAGTCAAGGATCTCATATACTTCCAGGAGGGCAGAGATGAAGGTTCATATTTCTAGGAGGGAAATGGAGAGATATCAAGAAGAGATCTCACAGACTACCAGGAGGGAAGGTTAGAAAAGTTTGATTTCTAGGAGGGCAAGGAGAATGAGGTGAGACTATCTGAAAGTCTGGTGGACTTAGTTGAGAGTTTAGATCAGCAAGGAGTGCTGACAGAGGAGGTTTAGAGGTTTGTTCTGATCATTGGAAGAATCAAAATATTCTTGTTAAGAAGCCCAGTCGAGGCCAGTGCACATGTTGAAGGTGCAGTAGAATAAAGACATCTAACAAATATTGTCATGAAGGAGAAGGAGCAAACATTGACATCTATTGAGGAGATCATAGAAGAAGAGGAGCATTAAGATCATATGCTCACTCAGTGGGGGAAAGAGTTGAAGTTGTTAGAGGATTGGTTAAGCAATCCAAGCACAAAAGTAGACTTCTTGAGGGATGCAGTCATGTAGAGTAGAGGAGAAGAATTCCATCCCGAGGAGCAGATGGATGAACCTGAATTCATACTAGCATAAGGAGAGATAGAGGAAATGGAAGAAGGAGAATTGTTAGAGGATATCACTGAGTAGCAACTCAGTGGTGCTACTATAGAAATGGAATCTACAGTGCAGTGGAAATATAATGCCACATGAGATAAAAAAAAATGGGGGGATCAAATTGATCTTCCCATTAATTTGTTTGAAGGAGTGAAAACCTTGGGAGAGGAGGATTTGAAATCGAGCAGACTGCAGGAAGGGAGCCAGCCAATAGACCAAGTAGACGAGGAGATTGAATAGATAAGAAGGATAATGCTCAGAGCAACGCAAGAGGCTGTCAATAACAGATGGAATCTTACCAATGGAGAGCCTACAACAACAGGAAAATAACAACAACATGATGCAGGAGCATTGCTTCACCCAACGGCATGCTAGCCAGCCAGCTAGCACTCATGTGCATTCAATGAAGGAGAGAGGCACTAGCACTCTCATTTTAAATTTTAAAATTGTAATTAAATGAGAATTAAATGTGTAAGGATGGAAGATACGAGTCATGCATTTGGATAGGCTATAGGAGTTGATGTTGCCTTTAATGGCTGACAACCGAAGGGCTCTAGATCTAATTCAGACTAGACATCCATTGAATTCCATTCAATGTAAATTAATGAGAGTAGGTGAGATGGAGGGAAGAGCTCAAGGAGCCCCTCTTTTGTAAAATTATATTTTTGTATATAGATAGAGTTAGTTCTGCATGAGTTAGAGGGAAGCAAGAACATATAGGATAGGAATAGAGGAGAGAGACGAGACTCTATAGCAATCCCAGCTTTTGTAACCTTTGTATAGGCATTCTGAATATTAATACAAAAATATTTTTTTTCCTGCACATGAGTCTTTGTGTATTTTATGCATTTTAATGTCGCTTATGTGTTTTTATTCTATAGATGTATGTCTATTTTCATCTACAGGGATAGACAAAATTCATTGTCATTTGGTTCTTTTATTTTAGTATGGTTCTTTGTGGCTTTATGCCAGGGGTTGCATGACAGAGTATTGAGGGCTCTGTAAGCCAATGCAAGAGTGCACTTCTAAGTTCTGTGGAATTTGGACAGAGACGTGCCAGGACGGTGCGCCAGAGGACTAATAGGCTCAAGAAAGAAGCCTTAAGTTTGTTGAGCACCTTGGAGGTGATACTGTGTAGAGGAGGCACAAAGAGAGAGAGATAAGACAAAATCACTGAAGACTTTTTAGAAGCTCTGCTAGGAGGGCATCGAGCGAGTGCATAGAGTGCACGGGAGAGAACTCTCTTTCAAGTTCTGAGATAAGGGAAGTGTCAAGGGAAGACACTCACAGGGTTACTAAAAACCCTGTAGGCTCAGTAAGGCATGCTTGAGCAGGAATTTGCAGAAGAGTGCACTTCCATCCCTTCAAGGAGAGGAAGGGGTAGATACCATTGAGGTCCGAGCAGTTGAAGATCAAGGAAGAAAAATACCTGTGTAAGGAGTGCACTAGGCCAACACTCGAGTGAAGTGTTGATAGATAGCTGTCTGAAGAATCTTCAAGCTCAGAAGGTCAAGCATAGGAGTGGGCGTCGAGAGAGGACTTACTCTATGTCTCGAAGCTCAGAAGGAGAAGTGCCTTTGCGCATAGAGCAATAGCAGAAAGGAGAAGAAGGTCAAGAAACCTTTAATGTTTATGAGTTGACAAAGCTCAGGAGGGGAAGTGTTTCCATAACACAGACGATACCCAAAGGAAATAGGATCGCAAGAGAAGAATCGAAGGCCGATAACTTCAAGTGTCAGAAATCTTCCAAGGGAAGGGAAGAAGTGCAATCTTAGGAAGGAGGAGCAACATATGTCATTAGATCAGCTGGGAAGACAAGATCTGGACCATTAGATCAGTGTTTAGATAGGAGGAGCATGCATAGGATATGTTCAAATATGAGCCATCAGATCTTGTGCAGAGGAATGACAGTCGCATGATCTACGATATTAGAGTGATACTTAGCACTCATGCCAAGGAGGTGTTTCGGAATTTCTTTATCGAGAAATCTGAGGGAAGAGTCTCGACACTCGTTCCCCAAAGTCATGAAACAAAATTTCATGAAGGGATATAGACCATCATTCACAGAGGTTTAATAGTCATCGAATCTAGAATGATGTGTGGCAGAGATCTGGAAGCCACTGAGAATTTGGTTATCAGGGATCTAGAGGTGAAGACCCCACCAAAATCTTGAAAGATATAAGATCGAGATTAATATTGGCCATTGATCATTTGTAGGATCTGGACTGTAGATTTGTGTGGTATCTCATTTCATGGGTTCAAAGATTGGAAAACATTGCATTTGGATCGTGAGAGTCACAAAGTGCTAAGCGCCGAGGGCTTATGCAGACAGGTGGCACATCCCGTAAGAGGAGACCATATGGTTGACATGTGGTGCAAACATACAATGCGCGGAAAAAGGTTGAAGTGGGTGACAGGTGGCATACACACGTCACTTTGAAGGAGTCAACACCCTATTGACTTATCACATTTCGGGGATTCACAAGGGAGGATCCCAAGCATTCAACACTCCAACTTGCGAAGTTCCAAGTTGCGAGAGGTGCTAGAATTAATCTCTAGCTAGTGGTCACTTGTAAAGGTGTTAACGAGGAGGAGTCATACGCATATCGCATCTCGGGTATCAGAGATTTGGAGCTGGGAAACTAAACGTCCAGAGTCCCGATAACGTGAAACACAACGCTCTCAAAGGGATTGGCCCTAGGTCACAGTACAAGGGAACATGGAGATAATCTAAGGGAGAAGATAGATCCCGTTAATCCCTATTTTGAGGTTTCAGGACTTGAAGGAGTCAAGGGAATCAACAACGAGATTAGTGAAATTGCGAATTTTGATGCACCTATTGTGTAGGCTTGTGGTCATAGGGTCATGTTCATGTGAAGGGATCTCATGCTTGGCATTGTTCATGTGGACTAAGTTCACATTTAATCTTTTGGGTTTGTTCGTTGAAGGTTCTAGCAGAGAACTAAAGAGCCATTTCGGCTCATCAAGATTAGAAGAACGATCCTTAGACTGGGAGGTCAACAGACCCTACCAAGGTAGAGGTAGGGGGTCTGCATCACAAAAACAACATGGCATAGGAGTATATGGACAACTCTAAAGTGAAGTATGGGACCCTGGAGGATCTCAACCTCAACAACAAGGGATCCATGAGAAGGAGTTCATGATTTTGTCAGCGCATGAGTATGACGTAGGAACATCACTCCACCTCATCAAGCACCAGCAAGCCAGTGCATCCACGCACAAGGAGGAATGGGTTCCAAGTGTTACTGGACAAATTAGTAAGTGCAAACACAAAATAATCTCCCTAAATTCAACAAGAAATTAGAACAAAACATAGTAGAATACAAGCTCCTCCTTAGATTTCATTGTAATGTAAACTAGTTCAATGAGGGATAAATGACTTACCGTTTAAACATCTTTTGATCCTTGCTATTTTTTTGTTTGCTCCATCCTTAATTTTGTGGGATGTTGAACCTGTTAAGAATCAAAAAACAACAAAGAGAGAGAGACAACTATATATATATTCTAGTGAAACCTATGCATAATATTAAGGAGTTATGCAATAAACATGGAGACATTTTTATAGGGAAGAATACAACCTATGCCTTGATGTTGCAAGGTCCCTTCCAATGGCTCTTTGCCTCAACACCAACACCTTTTCTCCAATGCTTTTGATGAAGAGTATTCACAACCTAAATTGGAAAGCTAAAGAAAAGCTATCACAAGTACAATATTTAGCATCATTCTTCATGCATAAGCCAGCCTAACCTTTCCCATGAGAGATCCCTCTTTATATAGATTGAAGAGGGATGGATGAAGATATTAGGATGATCACACTAAATTAGAGAATTGAGTGAGATCCAAACCGATCGGAGGCCACCTCATCCTTTTGAAGTTTCCATTCTAGAACCTTTGATAATTTCACCTTTTCCCTTTGTTTGAGAATCATCTCACCCTAAACATTAGAAACTTGTGACGAAGTCACATTCCACTATGGTGCAACATGCGATGATCAGGTATCGTCACACCCTTATCATTTGGAAAGGTGTGTTGATCTTCTTTGGTAGAGTTTTTAATAAATAAAAGATGATTCTATTTCCTAGGGCAAAGTCTTATTTTTTCAATAGCTTTCAGGGAACAAACAAGTAAGGAATACACATATCATCAGTTATCACGGGGGTGACGATAATAATGTGTAACAGAATTCCACCCAAAGTATGAAGTTGGCACATGTGACAGCTGAAATACTTTGTAGAATGTGTGTGTCGAGAACAAGGAGCACATCAATCGGAAACATACCAACAAACAAGAATTTGCATAATAATATACCATTTAGTGAGGTAGGAATTCCCATACTCAAACTAAAAGTGACACTAAGCATAATTTTCAAGTGAGTCATGGCCACCAATCATACACTATTGATCCATGCCATTATGAATCAACATAGCCACGAGAAATACATTATGGATCTATGCTATAAAGACTCAAATTTGGACATAGCCACGAGAAATACACGGTGGATCTATGTGTAGGTATAGAATTATGAATACTCCATCGCAACCTAGATCTATGTGACAGTATCCAAGGTCTTCATTTTCATCATCTCAAAGTACGAATAGATCCATGTGATTACAAGTGTTAAAGTCAAACATGGTAGAAACCATTTGATTATTGATCATTAATGGATATTGTTAACAAGTGAGAGGGAAATCACTATTGATGTCAATGAATCCCAAGCTACTCTAGTACAATCCAATGAGTCTGAATTAATGAGATGAAGTGGAACACTCGATGGAATTTTCCAATCAGGTGTCAATGATGTGAATCCATTGTTGAAAACAAGAAAACTTTCCATAGAGCCATGCAGGCTCTAAGGTACTAAATGATTTCTACTTCTAATTCCTGGATAATGAGTTGAAGTCGACATGAAAAGACTCATCACAATAGGGCCTTAATGTATTCCCCATCAATGACATGAAACATGTAAGAAATGTGAAGTAGATCAGAGTATAAAGTGATTTAGTACTGACTCAGGGAAGGTCGACATGGTAATATTTTGAGGATTGTAGATGGCTGACTTGATAGAAGGATTGCTTAGGTTGAACTTCTCTTGAACATATGAATGACACGACAATTGTCTTGGCAACATTGGATCAAGGAGGACCCAATATATAGACTTGTGGATGATCAAACAGGAGACAAATGGATTTCCCAACCTAAATACAACAATGAAGAGGGGTATCATGTTCAAGAGAGACTTATTTCCACTAACACAGATACAGATATACATTTATTTCCGAATTTTACCCCACCATTTCTGATGAGTACCTATTTATTTTTACACAAGATTGAGGAGGATAACATATGCTTGGAATGTAAGCTCATCCTTTAGATGAGTCCCTCAAAGTATTTTTAACAAACCCTAGGAAGGAGTGGTTCAGTCCCATATGGGCCTTTCGATGTTTGTTTTACGAATCCAAAGAAAGAAAACTTAGGGATTTTTCATTTTTAGAGTCTAAAAAATACTTAAAGAAAACTTTAAAATGTCCTTTTTCATAAAGTAGTCTCATGAGATCGAAAAAGAGATAATCTACAGCTCCTTAGATGTTTTCTTCAAATACTTTTATGGGCGTGAAAAGAACAAGATCGCTCGGCTATCTTTTCATGTTTAGGGAGTTTTAAAAGAGATTAAAGAGAACTCCAGGGGGGTTCCTTTTTCATATAGCCTTTACGAGTCCAAAAAAGTGAAAAATTTTTACTTGATTAAATTCTCATAGTTTTACGAGCATGAGAAAGAACAAAGACCATGCTCGATGTTTTTTACTTAAAAAACTTAAAAACATATATATGTCAAATGATTTTTCAAAAACATGTAAAAAATGATAAAAAAAGGGTTGATCCATATCAAAAGTCCAATTGCTAGACCTGTATCGTGCAATATTAACCCTTTGAAAAGTTCATTAGGTTTTAACATAGGTGAAGAAATAGAGAAAAATAATTTTATTTTAGTTTAAAAATGGTAAAATAGGTAAAATAGGTAAAAAACAAGTTCATTTTACCATTCCACTTGTATTTTCACGAAAACTAGTGCCAAAACCCTCATTTTCCTCCGATCTTCAAGTGATGATTCTGACGCAATCCATGGATGATTTCTAGAGACGTCTCCATGAGGTTGGTTCTCTTCCTTCCCTCTCTCTTTCTATAGAAATTTGTTTTCAGTTTTTATGGCTATATTTTAAGGTCGTGGGTGAATTTCCAAGGGAGAGAATGCCTCCAGATCATCTCAGTCTCTCCATATTAGGAACTACGATGATCTAGGATCATCGCATGGGTTACACTAATGGGGTGCATTGATTCCGCAATATGGTAAACTTGGCCCCTGTGACAACTGCAACTCAAAAAAAAAAAAGAGAGAGAAAGAACTAGGGAAGCTCCCAATTTTGGATTTTTAATGAGCTAATTCATCTTTAATTGTTGTTTGGCAGACTTTCCATGGTTCATCATGCTTGAATGGTGAGAAAGAGCACATGAAGAGGAATATTACATTGCAAGGAATGATCCCAATGCAGTGATGGCACTCTGGGAGTGTGACTTTCTTAATTTCTTTAAAGTGCAGGGCATGAGGGCCCAATTAGTTTTATTGGAGCACTTAGTCTGAATTTGGGACGTGAATGAACAAGTTTTTCATGTTGGGGTACATACACTCACTTTAGATATTGATGACATCTGTTTCTTGACCACATTATCTTGTCATGGGTCTCGAGTGTCATTATCAGGAAGCAGAGGAGGAGGTGAACTAGTGGATTACTATGTCACACAACACTACTCAATTGGTACAGAAAAACATAGTTGTAAGGTTTTCATAAAAGATGTCCTCAACTTATCTTTGAGGACAATACTCTACACCATTACCCATGTGGAAGGGAGTGCATCTCCACACATGGCCTTCCAGAGCCATTTTCAATATGCTATTGAGTGCATGGAGCCCCAAGTATTCAACTAGTGTGAGGGCCTCCTCAAAAATATGAAGAAACAATTTACAAAGTGTAGGATTGGTCGATTGAAGCAATTTGGATACATATCAACTTTGGTGTCCTTTTTATAGAAATGGTCCCAGTTTTTCATCTTCATCATGTGGATTGGGGTGTGCCCACTCCACAAGATCCTCAGATGAAGAGATGGGTAGACTTTATGGCATGCCATGATGGCATCCCAACCATTACATATGTTCCTATCTTCTTTTAGTGGCTAAGAGATCAACTTATCATGATCAAGGATTATGACTATGCCAGGGTTGATTTCCATGGTGATCCCAACTTGACACTACGTGAGAGTTCATAATGGGGAGATATAGGTAAAAAGGAATTTTTAATTATATATATTGTTTTGGAATTTTAATTATGAATTTTTTATGTTATGTATCCGAGACTAACCAAAAGCTCTCAAAATGAAGATGTGTCACTTTTCATGCCTCTAGGATCATCTCCAATCTAGAGATGTGGGGAGATAGGCATAGTGGTAGGTCGAGGAGTAGCATCATAGGATCTTGAGGAGATCAAACACAACCTTGAGGGATTGACTATGGACATCCCTGACATTACTATGGATGAGTTACCTCGACGTTACCAATGCCATATCATTGGTGTTTCAACATCTATTGGTCGAATGCTCTACCGTGTAGCATGGGCAGTGGTTTTTTATCATGAGTAGAATCCATGAGACATATGTATATGAAGCCATGTGCTTCAACATTTTGATCTCAAGACACACTTTTTTGTAACGTTTTGTGTTATAATACAAAACTTCTACCGGATTACTTGTCTTTATGTGTTTGTGTTTGGATTTATACATTTCACAAATGTCTATCTCAAACATAATTGGCTAAAGCATTTGTTAATTTATTTAGATATCTAGGAATGTGTTGATATTCAATGTAATCAAAATTCCTTTCTAAGAGGCGAATTCTCAAGTATACTTGTAATAGTGTAGGACTTATGATGGAATAGATGTTTCTTAATTGCAACACCATGAGTTGAGAATCAAGATGTACAATTAGATGAAAGATTCCAAATGAAACTACATCAGTTAATAACTCAATGACTGCATTATATTCTGCAATGTTATTAGTTGCACGACCAAGGAAATTACCATGTAGACTAATCAACTCGCCTGTAGGTGCATAGATTTCCTACACAACAAACACGATATTTTGAGTAATGTGACTAGCACCATCAAAAAAGCCAATATAAGGTAGCAAGAACATTGACATATGGAAACCAAGCAAAAGGAAAGGTAAGTAGTTTGAGGGAAGAAAAATAAACGACAAAAAACACAGTAGAGTATGATACATTAAAGTACAAAGTGTTGGATTACTAAGAGGGGAGGTGAATCAGTAATAGAACAATTTAATCCTTTTTACCCATAAAATGAAAGTGTTATATCAATTTAGCATTATAATCCAATAGTTGCAAAGTAAATAAACAATGAACAAATGATCAATCATACACATACATAGTACACTAGTGTTTTTACGTGGAAACCCAAAGTGGGAGAAAACCACGTAATGATTTTTCTTATATGTCTTTAAGAATTACATTCATTGGAAGCACAAACTTTCTTTGTTTTCTAGTGGCAATTGGAAGGAGGCTCCAACCCCCTAGTTTCTCAGGACACAACCTGAGGGAAGCTCCAACTCCCCAATTCTTTGGCTACAACCAGAAGGAGGCTACAACCTCCTATGTTCTCTGACTACAACAAGAAGGTGGATAAAACCACCTGTCCTTTCCCCATCCAACCACCTTGAACTATAAGTAGAATGATGGAACCATTTTCATACTACCATTGTGAGATATACCACTGTAAACCTGTACCAATCAACCTACACCAAACAACCTGTACCAATAACTTGAACCATGCATGAACATGTACCATCAACAAGTGCATCAATCATGCACCAATTATGGACCAATCATGCATCAAATATACATAAACTATGACTCATCAAGATGTACCAACATCATCAACTATACACCTCATTTATGTGCCAACTCATCAACTACTTGTCTCAACCATTTACCCAACATGTACCTCAACCAAAAGCCCTCATCAATTTCATCATCCAAATCTGATTTTTAACTTTGTAATATACCTAGTGTATATGATCACATACCTGCAAACCTTCCTTAACTTTAACAACAAGAGACTATCAATTTCATCAAATTTTACTTTAGTCTCATGTGACTAATTTTTTATTAGTCAACATGTAATATACCAGATATAAAATGTATGCAGAACATAAATAAAATGCTAGTAATCGCAGAATAACAACAATATAACCAGAACATTCACCACAATAACACTGAAATGATACAAGAATAACAACAGAAATAACACTTTGAATCTAAAAGCAATGTTCACAGGCCTCTTCGAGGGGGAAACCTCCAATTGAGCAGAGCTCTATTACAATAATATCCAAGATAGGGTTCTCATACCCTTGACTCCTATTTATACTAAAAAGAAGCATCTAGAGGAATATCCTTCTAGAAGCAGAAGCTTCTATTAGGTCTTCTTACATCCACCTTATTCTATTTTATTGAAAGGCCTTATTAATATTGACCTTTATTACATTCGAATATATTTTTCTACCTATGTGTGGGTTAGGACCCTAACATGTCCACCCCCTTAAAAGCAGCCTTGTCCTCAAGGCTTTGGATGAGGAAATTGCTACAGAATGGTAGCTAGTTCCCAAGTGGCGTCTATTGGAGTTGTATCTTTCCACTTGACTAACACTTCCTTGATGGTTCTTTGACATAGGCGACACTCACATTGGTCCAAAGATTCTTTTGGTTGTAGCCAAATGGATCCTTCTTCAACTAACTTTGGAAGGTTAGTTTGAATTTGGCACTTAGCTCCAATCACCTTCTTTAAGCTTGAAACATGAAAAAAAGGATGTAGCTTTGAATGGCTGGGAAAAGATAACTGATAGGTGACTTGTCCCACATGCTTGAGCATGGTATAAGGACCATAAAATTTGGGCACTAGCTTCTGACAATGCTCTTCCTTGAGGGAATTTTGCTTGTAAGTTTGCAGTCGAAGAAACACCTGATCCCCTTCTTCAAATTGACGTTCAGAGAGACCTTGATATGCTTGTTGCTTCATGCGATTTTGTGCCATGACCAATTCTCTTTGAGGGTATGGAGAATAGCCTCTCGAGATGTAAGTTTTAGGTCAACTGCCTGGACCTTCGAGGCACTCGGTCAATATGAGAGAGTTGAAGGTGGCTTCTATCCATATATCGCTTCAAAAGGAGTCATGCGTGTAGTTGTATGGTATGAAGTGTTGTACCACCATTCATCTAGGGGTAACCATTGAGCCCACTGATTTTGATTTTCCAAGGAAAAACACCTCAAATATGTTTCCAAACACTTGTTGAAAACTTTCGTTTGGCCATTAGTCTGGGGATGATAAGATATGTTGAGATGAAATTTTGTGCCTTGTATCTTGAACAGTTCTTGCAAAAAATTGCTTGTGAAAGTTGGGTTGCAATCAGAAACAATAGAGTGCGGAATGCCATGAAGCTTGAAGACTTGATCCATGAATATTTGAGCCACCATGGATGCTATAAACGAGTGTTGAAGGGTGTAGAAATGAGCATACTTTTAAAGGTGATCAACAACCACCATGATGATGGATTTATTTCCCAATTTGGGTAAGTCAGTAATAAAATCCATAGAGATATCCTTCCAAATAGTAGGTGGAATTGGGAGTGGTTGTAGTTTTCCTGACGATTTGACTATTTCTCCCTTGTTTTGTTGACATACGTCACATTAAAATACAAAATTACGAATGTCCTGTTTCATACCATCCCAGAAAAAGGAACGTTTGACCCTGTCATAGGTTTTGGTGAACCTGGAGTGCCCTGTTGTGGGTGTAGCATGAAGCTCAAAAAGTACCGTGGGTTTAAGCTTTGATTGTTTACTTAAATACAAACGACCTTTGTATCAAAGTTCCTCATGGAGCCAATAGTACCCTGGGGAAGCTGGAGCATTGGACTACAATTGTTTGATCAACTATGAACTTTTGGGATCTTGTAGCCATTCCTAGTGAACGACTTGGAGCCAATCTGGTACAATGAATGAAAGATAAAAAAGGGATCCTTCATCTTCACATTTTTGGGAAAGTGCATCCGCAACCACATTGTCTTTTCCTTTCTTATAAATGATCTCATAATCATATCCAAAGAGTTTAGTCACCCATTTTTGTTGTTCTAGGGAGGAAATGTGTTGTTCCAGGAAATACTTGAGGCTTTGATGGTCTGTCTTAATTTGGAACCATTTCCCCAATAGATAAGGATGCCATAGATCTATGGCATGTAGAATATACAACATTTCCTTTTCATAGATGGATTTGCCCAGATTTCTTTCAGATAGTTGCTTGCTGGTAAAGGTTAAAGGT
>JASDQU010237746.1:1149-15259 GCA_032191745.1 Picea mariana | reverse complement strand
CAGGTGATTCAGACATAGAGGGAGTTTCTTCATCTTCTTTTGAAATATCCTCAGAGATGGCCATAAAAAGATTTTTTTCTTTACACTTGTGGCCCGGGAAATATTTTTCATCACAGTTATAACAAAGGCCTTTGAGTTGTCCTTCAACCATTTCAGCCTGGGTCAATTTTTGGATCTTCAGTGAAGCAGAGGGAGTAGTGGGATTTGTTGGTTTAGGGCGAGGGATGAAGGAGGGTTTGCGGTTTTGAGAAGATACAACCTGTAATGATTCTTTAGCTCTTTTGGTATCCTCCACCCAACTCTCAGGCTGAGCCATGAGGGCATGGGCCCGAATTTCATCCTTGAGGCCACTGATAAAACATTCTCAGAAAAAGGCATCAGACATGCCTTTTGTTCTAAACTTCAGGTGCTCAAAGGCAGCTATAAAGTCTTCCACCATTCCTAATTGCTTCATCTTTTTCAAACGACCCAAATGGTTGGTGTCAGTGTCAAAGTGTTCATAAATCTCTGCCACAAATTGTGTCTAAGCAATATACCATTGACGAGATTTTTTTCTCCATTTCCACCATTGCCAACGTTCTTGATCTAGATGGAGAACACCATACCAAAGTTTGGCCAATTCATCTCTAATGTTGTATAAAGAGAAGTAATGTTCCATTTGGGTTACCCAACCAGTGGGGTCCGGGCCATCAAAATTGGTTACATCCACCCATGGAAGGCGTAGGTCATGTTGAAAGTGATGGTTCTGCAAGGTATGGGAACGAGAGGAATGGTCACCTTAAGTATGTGGGGGTGAGAAAGAGGAAGGGTTATATGTAGGGATATGCAGTTTGGTGCAGAGTGCCAAAAAGACTGATTCAAGTTGGGTGGTGAGGTCTTGTTTGATTTCTTCCATTGAGGACTGCATGGTTGTATTGATAGCGACAACATTGGCACTAAGTTGTTTCACTTCCTGTCGGGTCTCAATGAGACCAGATTGCAAGGTGTTGAAGAAAGCTTCCAAGTATTGGCTATGAGTATGGGCCATGAGGATGGGGGAACTGAAAAGAAGTGGGTGGGGTTAAAAAAAAAATGACTAAAAAATGATATGGATGAATGTGATAAGGGTGAAGAGATGAATCCAATGGAATAGATCTAAAATAATGGTGAAAAAAAAATTCCAGACCTTTTTTTTTTTTACGGAGTTATATTCCAGTCTGAAGAATATTGTAGACAAGAAATTCCCAAATGCTTAACCAGAAAGAAATGTGTATTTACTTGGCAACCCGAACACATTTGTGCGGAAATAGATCTTATCTGTTTTAATTTGTTTATGTTTCTGTCCCCAAGGGTTACGTATTCAAGGGTTCTACAAACAAGGGTTCTCCCTGTGCTATATCTCTCTGATATACGTGTGAGTTCCAACAGTAGTACTCGGCCCAATATCTCAGGGAACTAACTAAGGAGGATAGACCATACCCTTAGTCATACTACCCGACTACCTAGGTACTAGAGAGTATCTTCCCGAGTGTTGTTCTTGGTGACATTATAGAAGTTAGGCGGCCGATCGGTTTATCTGAAGAGGGCTTCAGGTAATCTAAGCCGATCCATACACAGGTGATGTCTGATGTGCCACCACTTGAAGGGGTACCAACAAGGGTTACAAGGGTGGCCAATAGATGTGTGCTTAAGTACCACTTGTATTTCCTGCTTGTATAAATCCCTCAACCACGGGTTTATGCACATAACGACAGATCTCTGTGGCTTAAAGACACCGGAATATGTCTCTACCTTGAAAAAAAATTTAACCCACACTTTCTGCCGAGGAAAGTGCTCTGATACCACTTGTAATATACCATATATAAAATGTATGCATAACATAAATAAAATGCTAGTAATGGAAGAATAACAACAATATAACCATAACATTCACCACAATAACACTGGAATGATATAAGAATAACAACAGAAATAACACTTTGAATATGAAAGCAATGTTCACGGGCCTCTTCGAGGGGGCAAACTCCAGTTGAGCAGACCTCTATTACAATAATATCCAAGCTAGGGTTCCCATACCCTCGACTCCTATTTATACTAAAAAGAAGCATCTAGAGGAAGATCCTTTTAGAAGCGAAATATTCTATTAGGTCTTCTTACATCTGCCTTATTCTGTTTCATTGAAAGGCCTTATTAATATTGACCTTTATTACATCTGAATATATTGTTCTACCTATGTGCAGGTTAGGACCCTAACACAACAACCGTGACTTGAAATAATCATAACTATGTACCTATAATGAATAAAGATATGAAAATAGTACACAATTTTCTTCAGTGTCTTTTATGCAATTCCTCAAAGTTTCACTGCTTGGAACCTCTCAAAAAAGAAGTTATAGAAAAAATGGCATACCTTGTTGAATTCTGGCTTATTCCAGAGAGCGAGCTTGTAGAGCATGCCCTACACACAATATTTGTCGTATGGATCTAAAAATGGTACAAAGAATAATATAGATTGTAGTGTGACCAATACATTTTTTCTTGCTGAATTTGGATCTGTTATGAAGAAGTTATGATGTTTTTACCTGAAACACCTATTTTAGACTAGTTTCATGACTAGCCACAAACCCTATGTTCCACGAAGTGTAACTCCAAAAATACAAAGACACGCAAGATGAAATTTTTATCATAGATACTTGGATATGTTTTCTCAAAGGCCTATAGATTTTGCGGTCTAAATCATTATAGAAAAAAACTTATTTTGAAAATGGTGAGATGACCTGTAAATAAGATACCTTAGAAAGCATCATCAAAAGAATTTATCCTCCCTTGAATTTCGACCTTCTTTACTTCACCTTCCCTCTAAAATTCACCTTAGATATCCTATGGTTACCTCAGTCACTTATATATATTCAATATTCTCAAGTGTGACTCATTAAAATGAGATACCATTGCCTCTTATTTATACTTTTATGTAGCTTCCTTAAGGGGTTACCTTCAAACCTTCTTAAACCACTTTCCTTATTTTAGGGCTAACCCACTTCTAACCACTTGTACGCTTAGTAATTTCTCCATTAACTTTATTATTTAAATAATTTATTTTGTATCCACTTTGAATTATAGTACACTCATCACTTTACTTTATTATTTAAATAATTTCTTTTTTGCAACCATATTTGACTACTTTGACCTTTTGGGGCTTCTAAATGACTCATGAGGGTTCTCCAAATTCACATGGCCACAACTCTCTAACCGTGAGGATTTATGTGACATTCTACATACCAATGGAAATGGCATGGCATGTAATATCCATCTAGAATAGTCTTATTTAAATAATTTCTTTTTTGCAACCACTTTTACTACTTTGACCTTTTGGGGCTTCTATATGACTCATGATGGTTCTCCAACTTCACATGGCCATAACTCTCTAACCGTGAGGAGTTATGTGACGTTCCACATACCACTAGAAATGGAATGAAATGTACTATCCATATATAATAGTATTAATTTCAAATATATTAAAACTCATACCATTATACATCAAACAAACTTGGGTCCATTACCCAAACTTTTGTGCTACCAGAATTCTCTACCAGACTTTCTTCAAGGGTTGACATCAATGAAAACCAACCTAAATAATCAACAATATCCCCCTTTGGAATTGATGAGAACACTCTGATGCGATGTTTAATTCATATCACTCATGCTCCCCCTGTGACCATCGCTCCCCTTGGAACCATGCCTCTGTGCTCTCTCTCCAAGCATTTACCTTTGCATCTGATAAATCAATCCCCATTTTTCATCAATGGAAAAGGTATATTTTTATCCAGGTTTGCTCCCCCTAACTGAACTCTTCCTGAAACTAATCTACCAACCTGAACTATCCTCTTTATGGTGCTTCCTCATGTAGAATGGTGGTATAACATTTCCTTTCATACCACAACAAAAATGAAACCATTTATGGTGCTTTATGGATATATCCCACCGTCCATAACTTATTCTATAAAATAAAAATATAAGGTTCAAGCAGTGGAAGATCACATCGAGCATAAAAAACAAGTTCTCCAACTCTTAAACGACGACTTGACCATGGCACAAAATCGCATGAAACAACAACTAGATCAACACCATAGTGAAACAAGTTTTAAAGTAGGGGATTGGGTATTTTTAAGACTACAACCATACAAATAGATGTCCCTCAAGGAAGCTAAGAAGGATAATAAATTATCACCAAAGTATTGTGGCCCTTATAAGGTGTTGCAAAAGATTGGTACTATGGAATACAAGTTGGAGCTGCCTACATCTTTGCTAGTACACATAGTTTTCCATGTTTCATGCTTAAACAATGTTATAAGTGAAAATATCCTAGTTCAAACTATATTTCCGGAACTTGATGAGGAAGGAAAAATCATATTGGAGCATGAATCTATCACTGACAAAAGAATTCTCTAGTTGAGGAATAGATCAATTTCAGAGTATCTCATTAAGTGGAAGAAACTACCTGCTGAAGATTCCACATGGGAAGATGAGACTTTCATATAGAAGTGTCCAAAACTACTCAAGCATTGAGGAAAACACTTGTCTGAAGAGGAAGGGCATGTTAATCCCTAAAACGTGGAACATTACCCCTTAATTAGGGAATATTACATTAGTATTATTATTTTATTTATGTCGGCTTGGGTCCATTAGTTGTAATTGTACCCCCTAGTCTCGTATATATACCAATGAGACCTTTTAATTTGGAATCATATTGTATTTGTGAACTCATGTAATGTATAAAGAGGTTTCCCCCTCGAAGAGGCTTATTATCTGAATTTCTCTCTTTGTCAAGGCGTGGAGTACTTATTCTGAGGTTTTTTATGCTATTTTGATATTTGGTTCTTAGCACACCATACAAGTTCTCAGTTTTCTTGAATTCCTATGATATTTGGCTTGGAGTATATTAGGAAGAGGCTTGTATCATATCACTTGCATTTTTCCCTTAATTTTGTTGAATACATCTTACAACAATTTGACTTTGAGAAAAAAAGTGGATGGATATATGATCCACATGGTGTAATGTTTGCAAGGACACCTACATATAGACATAAATGAAACCCTATTATAGAGATCAATACCAAATTAGATTCATGGGAAGAAGTAAGGCATATTTTACTAGAAGTAGTGCATAATTCAACTACTGATCAATCAAGGGATCCAATAAAATACTTTTAGACTTCTCAAAAGCAAGAATTGTTACTTCGGAATATGATTTTTTCATATTTTCATTATGATATGGAAATTGATGAAATTAAGAGAAAAAAAAACAAAGAATGATGAAGGATTTGATACAAAGGATGTCCTTAAAATTATTTTGGACAAGGGGAAGAGAATATTGCATATCACATAAGGATCCAATGAATAAGGGTCAACTTCTGAAACCTCCACTCTCTGAATCAAGCATCTTCCATCATATCTCTTATTAGTAGGGGAGGCTATTACAAGTATCTCAGAAGGAGCCTCTCAAAAGAAACCTTATCTCTTCTCTCACTACTTTGATATAAGGAGGAGAAATAAAGATATAAGAAGAGAGTTGTGTCCTCGGGTAAAAGATCGAAAAGAATTTCTCTATGTTATTAATTATCAACAAAACACTCTTCATTTGGATATGATAGAATAAAAGTTGCAAAATACCCTTATTACTGCATACTACAAGTCCACCTAGATAAAAGTCAAACTGGGAAGTATGTATCCTCGAGACATGGTTGAGCTACATAAAAAAAATAGTGACATGTTGTACAAAGGAGTGTTTCAATATTTTTCTATTGAAAATAAGATGGGGAATAAGGTCATAAGAGTTGAAAGAAAAGTGAAGCAGGAGAAAGTAGCAACCTAGGCCAAGGGGATACAAATAGTTGAACTGGAGATAAAGATCATTTCCTATGGAAAAGATCCAAAAAATTCCAAAGCTATGGGAGACTTGATGAGCCAAAAAGATAATGAGATCAGGGTATTGAAAAATAATCTCAATATTCCAAAGGTACAACATGTGAAAATTCCTAATCTATAAGCTAGTGATGAAGAGAAGGACCAATTGTACTAAACATTGATGGAAAGCCAGAATATTGTGGAAAGACTACAAGTAGAAAATTAGTGTTTCAAGGAGAAACAAGACCATATTTTGCAGAAAACCAAGGAAGCTAAAGTCCAGGTCTTTCCTTTAGACATAGATGATGGCCTATTCAAGGTCATGTCATACTTAAGTGTTAAATAAATATATATTAGCACTATTACAAATAAGCACAAATTCAAAATGACTAGGACAATATATTTATAAGAGAATATCAAGAGTAGAGAGGTACTCTTGGGTTAGGTGAATGCTGCTAAGGAGAAATTTCAAAGGGATTTGGATTAGGTAAAGCTTAAGGTTATAGGAAACAAATCCTTGAAGGGATCCAAAAACATGATTTGGAATCAAATGTCAACTATAGTTTTTCAAAATTGGTCCCAATTCAAATTTATTCAAGAGGATATTGAATTGATCATTGTGGTGTTCAAAGACATCAAGAAAGTAACTTCAGAATTGGAAGGAAAGGAAGAAATGGATAACAATATAATCAAGTTTTTAAATAGCAGATCTAAGGAAGATCTTAGATACCTTAATATAGAATACAAATAAGCATCATCATGGATGCCAAAAAGGTCTTGTCCAAGAGGAGACTGATGCAAAACATAGAGAACAAGAAACATGAACTTACTTGAGATATTATCTCATTCAAGAAAATATTTAGTGAGGTGATAAACTGTGAATTTCCTACATTTTGGGATGGTAATGGAGATCGTTTTGCATAGAAAAACTACCATGTGGTCCTGGATGATAGGAGGATTGATGATAGTAGGTTTGAAAAGCTTGAAGGATCCATAAAAGGGCGAGATGTGTTGGATATGATTTTCAAGAATGTCCCTCAACCATCATATGAGAGATATACTGATTTGGATGAAGTAAAAAGGAACCTAAATAAAAAACAATATCCAATGGGAAAGGTGTGGAAGAAGATGTGTCAATATGTAAAGATACAACTACAAAGACAAGGTCAAACAAGTGGCATGCATCTAGCATAATAATAAGTAATTTTCTTATTAATTTTTACATGTGTAAAAGTGACTTTTTACTAAATAAAAAAGCCTTCAAGAAATAATAAGTGGTTTCAAGAAGTTGTTTTCTCATACAAATGAAACTATAAAGGAGTGATAAGGTGCTTTCTAAAAAGGGATCAAAAACCAAAGAGAGAAAGAGTATCTTATTCTCAAGTTCAAAGATCAATGCAACTCCAGGAACGAGAAAAATTATGAAAAGGAAAGAAACAAGATTATAAGGATCTAATTACTTCTTGTTGTATCAATCTGTAAACTCCATCTTATTTCTTCTCATTGTAATTATTTCTCGAGAGACCATACCTTTCATTCTAAAAATGTCTTCTGAGATTTCACTAACAAAATATTCAAGCAACATATTAGCACCATATACCTTGTGGATGTGTGTTATTTTTGTGTGAATGAGATTGATTTCATATGCATTAACAATTTCCTTCCATTTTTGTTTGATGCACTAAAATGTATGCAATTTGTTTTTGATATACTTAAATTTTTCAGATGTTAAGTTGTTTTAAGCATATATCATTTAATAATATATTATTGTATATACTGTTGAATTCTAATTTTGTTAGGATGTTTTCTTCATAAGAAACCTACAAGATTTATTTGTATAAATACCATGTATGTATATGTGTTTTCTTTCCAAATTCATTAATTCATTAAACTCTAATTGTCTAATACACAAAAGGGAAATTTCCCCTTTGGGTTGAGAGTTTTCGTAATCATCATGTCTAGAATATTTCAAGAGTTGTGAGGAATTACTAAGCATTTATTAAATTCCTTTGTTCTACAAAATATATTTTAAATCAAATCTGATTTTTAGCTCCAAGGATCCTTGGCATAGTTCCACTCACAACCTGGAACATCTCAAGGAATAACATAATGGATAGGTCAGAGCTTCTATTTATTGCTTCTTTGTTTCTTTCACTTGAAGAAGTTAAGATCATTTCCATTGCTTGTTCTTTTGATATGGCCATCAACAAATATTTTATCCATATTTAAATGAGTGTGGTCCACAATCCTTAAAAAATTAGATTCATTTCAACCGTTTGCATTCAAGGTACACATAATATACTACTTTGCCTTGTCATTATTTTTATCCGCTAAATATATTTGGTTCCATTCTTTCTCCCCATGTTTCAGAGCATGCTTGGTGGCCTTATAAAACGTTGGGTAGTGATATTCATGTTATAATATTCACCAATACTGAGGGGGGGTGAATCAATACTGAGCACTTTTTACCATTTTCAATCACAACTTGTAAACATTACATTATGAAAAATTTATCACTTATGCATTCAAGATAATGTTACATTCAATATATCATAAAAATACAACCATAGGTACACAATACATCAAAATTTTACATGGAAACCCAATTGGGAGAAAACTACAGAACTCTTTATAATATATATATCTTAAATATTACAATCACCAGAAGCAACAAATTCCAAAATTCTCCACCACCAATTGGAAGGAAGCACCAACCCCATAATTTATAGGTTCCAACCTAAAGGAAGATACAACTCCCTAAATTATCCATATCGAACTAGAAAGGATTCTCCCACCCCCTTTTTTACATGCTCCAACCTGAAGGAAGATACAACTCCCTGAATTCTCCAGCTCCAACTATAAGGAGACTCTAACCCCCTAATTTACAGGCTCCAACCTAAAGGATTTTACAACTGCCTATGTTCTCCATATCCCATTGAAAGGAGGCTCCAACCTCGTTTTCTTGCCCCTTCCTTCCTCCCTAGATTATAAGTGTGAAAATGCTACTGTCACTGCTATTATCGTTGATGCATAATCATAATCAAAACCAAACTCAATCTGTCATTGTAATTGTCATTGATCATCATCATCAAAACTAGACTATATCGATCACTGTAATTGTCACTGATAATAATACATCATCATCATCATCAAAACTAGACTATATCGATCACTGTAATTGTCACTGATAATAATACATCATCATCATAATCAAAACTAGACTATATCGATCACTGTAATTGTCACTAATAATAATACATCATCATCATCATCAAAAAAATATCCATCCCAATAACCACATAAATCTTATGCCAATATCACCAAGAACATCTCCAAATCATGTGCTCAAAATCACCATGATATACCTCAAATCTATGTGCCAAGATATGCCTCAAGCATGTACCAAAAAATCAAAGATATACCTCAAAACATGTGCCAAAGATATGCCTCAAGAATATGCCAAAACATCCAAGATATGCCTCAAACCATGTGACAAAGATACAATTCAATCATATACCAAACATCCAAGATATTCCTCAAACAATGTACCAATCATGTGCCAAAATATGTCTCAAGCAGGTACCAAAATATCTAAGATGTGCAACAAACCATAAGCCATGATATCCAATATGTCCCTCAAATCATATGTCCAAAATGACCAAGCTATGCCTCTATCCATGTGCTAAACACATCCAAGATATGACTCAAATCATATATCAAAACTCTCTAAGATATAGCCATCAAAACATACATAAAGGCATACCTTTAATCATGTAACAACTTGATGCATAGGATCTCAGACCATCAGACCTTCCTCATCTTCAGTATAAAGAAGATAGATCCTTCTTCAAACTTTCCTTTAGCCTCTTTGAAAACAATTGGGCAACTCACAAGGCCTCACGTGACGAGTCATGTGCATCCTGTGGGGTCCTTGTTGGACACCCTATACTTGACGCATGAGGTTCTGCTCAAATAGAGTTTTTCAGAAACCCTTCTCCTATCTGTTTCTCTAAGACTTCTCCTTCGCACAACTCTGCTACTTCAATTTCACTAATACATCACATAATTTATTAATTTATTGATTATTTCCTCATTTGATCAAATGAGAGGCTTCTTGATGTGTATTTATACTATTCCAAGTAACTCCTTTACTTAACTTTAGGGCTGACCTGTAACATCTTGTTCGCAACAACTTTTCTTCTTTTTCTAACTTTGGGGTTGACTTATAACTTCTTGTTGCAACCATTTAGGGGCTTCTTAACCATACTTCAAGGCTTCGTCTTTAAGAGGAGATAACTTATCAACTGTGAGGAACCATGTGGCGTTCCACCTACCATTGGAAAAACATGATGATGGCTATCCATATATGATGGTTTTGCATGCATTTGCAATGTCCTTCTTGTTCATTTTCTTCAAAGACATTCATGCTTCATGATCACATCTCTAGGGATTTTTAACCACTAAGCCACCTAACCATATTTCCATCCATATTTCCAGGGCTTCCTGTAGACTTATTCAAAGCATCTTCTCATTAGGGCCATGCTTAAATATACACTATAAAAGGATCACTTTAGATATTCCTTCAAATAAAACCATCACTTCATTGGGCTTCTAGAATTCTTCTAGGGTTGACATCAATAATAACTAAATCACTTCTAGAGTCTTCTAGACTTCTTCTAGGGTTGACATTAATGAAAACCAATTTTCCAAAAATATCCTCCTTTGGCATTGATGGAAACACTCATACTCCTTCTGTGATCATTTTCCCCCTTGTCTTCATGCACTCCCCCTATCTTCATGCTTTTTTTCTTTCTCTCCTGATCTTTCTCTCCACCTTTGACATCAATGCCAAAGGATAAATCCCCCTAACGATTTTTATCCCCCCTTGTCTTCTTTGAAATATTTAATGTAGATCAATGTGGGGATTCTTGTATATACTCCTTTCCTCTCTTCCTCATTTTCATCATAAATAAGATAGCTCCTTCTTCAACCTTTCCTTTGGCCTTGCTAGACAAAACTAGGAAAATCATCTGACAAGTCCTATGCATCCTGCGGGGTCCTTTCTAGACACATTATACCTGACCCACAAGGGTCTGCTAAAATAGGGTTTTGTAGAAACCCTTCTCCTATATGTGGCTTCATGACTTCTCCTTCACACAGCTCCATAAATTCAGTTTCACTAAGAGATCACACACTTTCTTACTTGATTAATTGTTTCCTTGGTTGATCAAATGAGAGGCTTCTTGACATTTATTTATACTATTCCAAGTAACTCCTTTACTTAAATTTAGGGTCGACCTATAACATCATTTTTGCAACAAATTTTATTATTTTCCTAATTTGGGGCCAAATTATAAATTCTTGTTGTAACCATTTAGGGGCTTCTTAAGCATACTCACGGGCTTCATCTTTAATAGAGCATAATTTTTCAACCATGAGGAACCATGCGGCATTCCACCTACAGTTGGAAATGGCGTGAATATGAATATCCATCTATGAGTTTTTTTCATGCATTTGCAATGTCCTTCATGTTGTTTTTCTTGAAACAAATTCGAACAACTTTGGGCTTCGTGACCACAACTCCAAGGCTTCTTAACCACTAAGCCACTTAACCATATTTCCGTCCATATTTCCAGGGATTCTTGTAGGATTCTTCAAAGTGTCTTCCCGTGAGGGCCATTCTTAAAGATATGCCATAAGGAGACCATTTTTGAGATTATTTCAAATAAACCCATCACTTCTAGGGAATTCTAAAATTTTTCTAAGGTTGACATCAATAATAACTAAATTAATTCTAGGGGATTCTATACTTCTTCTAGGGTTGACATCAATGACAACCAATTTTATAACACTTTATCCATTACTCTATGTACCCATGAATCTACTTTGATCCAAACATTATTGATTGGGTTCATGTGGATTTCCTCATGCAACAATTGCAAGATCACCTTGAGAAACCAATACAAATTCTTGATTGGCATCATAGTAGAGCCTAATTTCCTATCATTATGGCTAGTCATTATCTTAATATAAGAAGGAATTTTTCTCTCATTGATGTGGATAGGATCCATAACATAATTACTGACTTAACGAGAAATGTGACCTCAAAATGAGAACTTTGACCCAAAAAACCCAATTTTTTGCAAAACAAAACATGAAAATCAACCCCCAAATCGAAAAGTGGTGCTATCGGTAGCACCATTTTTTCAAATAGGGTCAAAATTATAACATTTTTCAAACATGACCTTCAAAACACATACATTAGTTCAAAAAAATCTTTAAAATATCACCTAAAAAAAGTGACACTACCTAAAGAAAAATATTTTTTTTAAATATTAAAATTATTTCTAATTACAGCCTAATTGAAATTGTGGTCTTGACAACAAATTCCTATGCAAAATAAAAAAAATAAAAAAAATGATTGAATCTTCTTTGATGTCTAGAGGTAGAATATCTTCTTGGAGATACATCTCTTCTACATTCATTCCTCTCTAAATATTGTTGACCATGATCCCTTCCTTTTATAATATCTGGATAATTCTTATCCTTCTACTCATTCTTCCTTTCCGACAACCTGGAACACTTGTCTTCAACTTTCTTTACTGATGGTGTGGAGCTTCCTCTCTCTTCAATGCTCTTGCTGGGAGTCAAATTTTCATATTCTTTTCATGAGGTCTCACCAATGTATCCAAGACATTATTTATTGAATGATGACCTTTCACAACTGAGAATATATTCTAGTACTTGAGAGCTCTTCAAGTTCTTGTTGATATTTTCAGCTTCAACCCTCAATGAGGCGACTTCTTGTTCAAGATTCTCACAATCTTCTTCTTTCTTCATCATCTGGATCTTCATTACTTATTCCATTCTCTTGGCTTCTTCAAGTTTGGTTTTCAAGGACATGATTTATTCTTCAATTCTTCTTTCTTATTGACTAAATTATGCTTCAAGCTTGTTTAAGTCCTCAGATATTTCTTTGAGATCACTTGTCAAAATCTCTTCTCTCTTTTCTTCTTCCTTTACCTTGATTTTTAAGCGAACAATTTCTTCATAGTTTTTGTTTGGATTTTGAGAATGTTCCTTTAGCTTGATCAATTCTTCCTTGAGTGACTTGTTTTCCCTCCTTTCTCTTTTTAGTTCACTTAAAGAACTGATTAGTTTTTCCTCAAGATCCACTTCGCCTTCTTCATCATCTTCTTTGTCATTTTTAATTTCTTCTTGTAGATCTATCTTACATGATGAGATTATTTTCTCTTGTTCTATCTCAACATATTCTTTATTCTGATCAGCATGCTCTAGCTCTATTATTACAAGTAGAGATTCCTTATAGTAGAGATTATGTAGCTTATCCCAAATATCTTTGGCTGATGAAAATTGTCCCATTTTGACTTTTACCAAATCAAGTAATCCATCTAGGATGTCATCCATCGTTATTTTTTTGTTCCTTTTTAATTTCTTTATGGCTGCAGTCTTTAGAGGTTTGCTTGAAACAATGTATCCTGTAATAAATGAGTACCAAACCTAATATCCTTGTGCTTGTAGGAATAATTTAATTCTTGAGATCTGTATGCCATAGTCCTGCCATCAAAACTTGGTGTTCCATTATCTGTGAAATACATGATCCACCTTCCATTGGTTAGATTGATTCTAAAGGACCTGTTCTAATACCAATTGTTGGTATATTCACCAATATTGAGGGGGGGTGAATCAATATTTAGCACTTTCTACCATTTTCAATCACAACCTGTAAACATTAGAATATAAAAAATTTATCACTTTTGCATTCAAGATATCATAAGAATATAACCATAGATAAACAATACCCTAGAATTTTACGAGGAAACCAAATTGGGAGAAAACCAGGGAATGCTTTATATTGTATCTATATTGAATATTACAATCACATGAAGCACCAACTTCCAAAATTCTCCAATACCAATTGAAAGGAGGCACCGACCCTTTGATTTACAAGATCTAACCTGAAGGAATCTACAAATCCATAAATTCTATAGCTCCACATGAAAGGAGAATCCAATCCCCTTGTTTATAGGCTCCAACCTGAAGGAAGATACAACTCCATGAATTCTCCATCTCCAACTGGAAGGAGGCTCCAACCCCCTAATTTATAGGATCCAAGCTGAAGGAAGCTACGACTCCCTATGTTCTCCAGCTCCAACTATAAGGAGGCTCCAACCCCCTTTACTTTCCCCTTATCTATTCCCTATAA
>JASDQU010237744.1:3385-16913 GCA_032191745.1 Picea mariana | reverse complement strand
TGGGTGTGTGTACACTTCTCCTTGGGTTTCCTTGGAGAAGGATGGAGCCTTGGAGGGAGAAGTGTGGGGATAGGTTCCTTGGTATGAGGCCTGAGGGTACTTGGATACCTCTGAGAGAAGTTGGAACTCCTGGAACCATGGTGCTCTAAGACTTCTTGTCCGGCCCGTGTTGGATCCCTAGAAGGGAAGTTGAGTAGCCGATGAACTTTTGGAAAGTGAAGGTGAATACTACCTTGGGTTGTACAGGCATGTGGGGAAGAGAGACTATTGGTTGGAGTGTTGCTGAGGTTTGGTACCTTGGCCTAGACCATGTTGATATTGATTGTGGACTATGGTTATCTTGGGAGGCCATTTCCCTAATGGAGTCATAGCCCCTTCTTGGGGATAATATGCTGCTGAGAGTTTATCAACAGTGAGATCTAAGGCTGAGTGGAGCATCGTGGATATAAATCTAGTAGGTGCTTTCAATGAGGTAATTGAAGCATGTTATAAGGAACAATGAGCTAAATTCTATCCTAAAGCAGCTCTGTGGAATGGAGAAATTGAATTCTAGTTGTAGCTAAAGCTTGGATATTTTTGGAGAATTTTTGAATTGTATATGTATAAACAAGTTGCATTGAGGATAGTGAAAAACTAAGGGGAGGGGAGGGGATTTTTATATCCCCAGGTAGAGCCCCAATTGTAATTATGAATTATAAACATGTTTGATAGGCTGGTGAGCCGAGTTATAATAAGCTAGGAGGCTTATGTGATGATTAGGCCAAAGAGCCTAGATGCAATGGCCAATGAGCCTATTGTTGTATATGTGTAAATACTCATATATTTAATATAAATACATCATTGTGTGTAGAATGACCACGATAAAAGAGAATGGGGTACTAAGCTCCACTAGGTAAGGAAAGGGAAGGGTCTAGGAGGCTAGGAAAAGGGGCTAAGCTAGAGGGATTACCTCTAAGGGAATAATATTATATTATTAATTCCTTAAAAGACTAAGGTTTGGGAAATAAACCCAATTACCCTAAGTTCCTTTGGGGAGAGGAATGGAATCCAAGTGGAGAGGAAGACGCTTCAGGAGAGCCATGTGTTAGCTCAGGCACATGCAATTATAAGTGGGAATTCTTACAATTTTGGGATCTTCTGGCCATTCTCCCCAGGCACCCACGGAGGCACAGAAGGAACCAGTACCTCCATTGTTGACCTCTTCCATCATGAACCTATGAAACATGTATTTATACTTGAGTTATCCTATGTATTTCCAGTGAATCCAAGCACACCTGTATTTTCCTGAGTTGTGTTGTGTATTAGCGGTAGGTTGTTGTTGCCAATGTAGTTCCTTGGCTAACCATGGCTTACTGCCATATTCTATGTCCTTTCCTATTTTCAATTGTTACCATCACATGTGCGTTAGACGAATGTTGTTGTTATATTTTCTTAAGAGTTGGTTTGAAGAAGCAGGTTGTCAGAACTGTGCACTACTCTCTCCAGGTGAGAGAGAGTTTGTTGTGATCGAAGAAGCAGGTTTTCAGGCTTGTGAGAAACTCTCTCTAGGTTAGATAGTTTCTTGGGGAAGTAAGTTCTCCTAGAGGGAGTCTAGTAGCAGCTACAAATATCTGAGAATTTTTTATCTGACCTGTTTCTAAAGCCCAAGGAAAGGGAGGTGTAGCAGCCAATGGACTATTGGAGAGTGAAGGTGTACACTCCTGTGGTGGTAAAGGCATGTGGGGAATGATATTCTCTGAGATGTGGGCGTAAGTGACTCCTTGGAGGAAATCCTTCATGTTTTACTGTGTGGTTCCCATAGCCTTAGCCTAGCCTAGGAATCCCTTTACCCAAGTGGCGTTTAGTCTCATCTCAGGGGTTACCCTCTACTGAGAGTGATGAGTAGCATGGTCTATGGCTGAGAGGTTCATGGAAGGTCTGCATAAAGTTGGTGGTCTTCTATTAAAAGATAAGTACCACTTTTATGTTCATTTACATGTTGTGTATATGTACATGTGTTATAATTGATGAGTAATGCCTGTATATGTTGTATATGTAGGCTTATTGTTATTTCTGCATTAATCTATGTATGAATAGAATATGGTGTATGTTTATGTTTATATTTATATGCATATGATAATTGTTGTTTCTATGAGTAACATGGCCTGACTATTGGTGGTCAGGAATGTTACAAAAAATGGTATTAGAGTAGAAAAGAAAAGATAAAGTCGTTAGGTTGCATTGCCTAGCAGGGGTTTGATGGTTGGGGATGTGACAGACCTAATAGTAAAGGGGTCTCATGTGTAGTATGTGAATAAGTATATATAGAGATCATGTATTAATTATTGAGGATATGTGAATTGTGATGTATGAATGTATGTGGATATTTGGAGGAGGTTCTCCTATTCTTTAAGAAGTTATTGTGTAACTCATATTTCTTATCTATATTAGATTTGTACTCCATACTCACATTGGTGTATATGGTGTGTGATTCTAGTTTATTATGATATTTTAAGAATTTGTTTCATAACATTTGGTTTTAGAGCATTGATCCTATGGTTTTGCTTCTTCAATCTAGTCATCTTAGCAATTTCTCTATAACTTATTTTTTGGGAGGTTCCAAAAAGGTAAAATTTTGTAAAGACTCAAGAAACATCTCATAGTAAAAGTGGTCAAAATTTCAGGTTTTGTTTCATTATATGTTTGGAGATATAGCCTATGGAATATAGGATTTGTGACTCCTCCTTAATTTAGTTTCAAGCGGGTCATCTTGAAATTTTCACAATAACCTTTTTTTTTCAAAGTTTTGGACTATTAAATTTTCATATTAATGATGAAACATAGCAAAGTACATGTGGTAAAAAATTTAGGTTCTAGATCATTTTACTTTTGGAGATATATCTTGTGGAAGTTAGGGAGTTTTACTAGCCCTGAAATTAGTCTCAAACGAGTCATGTTGGGAATTTCTCTATAACATTTATTGGGTGATGTTTAAAAATATGAATTTTTTAGGATATTGTGAAACCATATCAGAGTTAGCGTGATAAAAAAATTAGGTTCTATATAATTTTAAGTTCAGATATACAAGTGGTGGAAATAAAGTTTTTTTTACTAACCCTAAAATAGTGTCAAACAGGTGTTTTGGGTAAAACGGTCATATGTGATTAATTGAAGATCCACATTCAATGTCATTAGTTGAATTGGAAAGAGGCCAATTGATCTGGATTATTTTTGGAATGAAATGAAAGAAGAGATATTACAATGAAATATACATAAAAATTGCTAGAAACAAAGAAATACAACAATACATGATTTATATTAATGAAAAAAATGTACAAAGACTATAAAAATACAGAGTGCAAGACTCGCTAGAATGGTGGAAGCTTTATCTTTGAGAAGAGATGTGATGGCTACACCCATTCGCCAGAAGATTAATAAAATGAGGCTCTAAAGTACTTTTTATTATAAAAATGAATGTTAAAACCCTAGACATCCAAAAACCTAACCCTATGAGATGAAGCACCGAAAGTCATGTGGGCCCTGTTGGGGTAAGTTAGTACATTTAATTCCCAGGGTCGTAAATTTTCCATACAATATTCGTTTTAGGTGTGTGATATCCCGTTGGAAAGGTCCTTTCGATAACTATGTATTATAGCATCAAAATATAACTCTGTCTATAGTTTGACTATGGTAATCCAAGAAAACGTTGTTTAGAGCCCCAAAACAACCCTAGAAGTACAGAAATATGTACTTACATGAAAATTTCCAAAATAAGCCAGTTGGAATAGGTGGGTGGACAACAGTAACCACTAGGATGTTGTGTAGGGATTCAACATAGCCCTGTAAGTGCATAACCCATAATTACAAATAAATTTCCCCATTATAGAGAAACGTGTTGAACTGAAAAATGTCAAGATGAGCCAGTTGGAATTTGGAATAAGTGGGTGGCCATCAATATCCACTTGGATCAATCCTCCCCCCTTAGGAAGAAATGGTATCCATTGCGTTGAGTGCCCAGGGAAGAGAGGGAAGAGGTTTCTAAATCTGAATCTTGGTGAGTTGTGTGCCTTGTTGGATAAGTTGCACTTCTTGGTCTGTGGAAGGTTGTCATGAACCTATTGTTGGCACGGTTGAACCTATTCCACCAACCTTTCGTCTCTGGGATTGACGGGGCATTGTGTAAGTACCATTGTAGGTGAAGAAAAAATATCTTCTTTCTCTTCTGCAACCTTCTTCTTCTAGATAGAATGTGTTAAGGTTGTAGTGGTTGTAGTGTCCTTCTATGTGTCCTTTGAACAGACTATGAAGAGGATGAATTTTGCAGTATGAGAGATTACCTTGCAACACTATTTTGGTGGAACAATAGTAAAAAATACCTCTGGTATCCTATAGAGTTGACCCCACATAGTAATAATGACACTACGCGATTGAGACTCATAAAAAACACGATGTTTCCACATATATGGTTGGCCCAAAACAACATCATAGAAATCAAGAGAGGAAACATTACACACTACCTCATCCTTGAAGGGATGGATGCCATAGGACAGGTGGCACTGCTAGCTGACATAAATATCTCGTCCCTAGTGAAGCCACCCAATGTTGTATGGTTGCAAGTGTGGTGTTATCGAAAACCATAACTATTTGAAAACCTCAGTTGAGATGAGTTTCTTCTATATAACGCTATCAACAACAACGGGGTCCCCTTCACACACATCTGTGAATAGAAGAGGCACTCCCCCTCTTCAGGATCTACTAGTTTTTCTAGTTGAATTGTTGTGGTCATGATAGTAGCAGTGGGGTTTGCATCGATGATCTGTTTGTTTTCAATATTTTTTGGATCAGATTCTAAATTAGGGTTCGGCTCCTTGTCTTTGACCTTGGCCACCAGTGACTATTTCAAGCAACATTCATCGGTGTTGTGCCAGGGGATTTTGTGGAAGTTGCACCACTTCCCAGTGTCATTCTTCATCTTTCCTTTACCCTTATTTTCTTGTGTCTTGGACTAGTTGTCTAGAGGATGTTGGTTAGGGTCATACTTACCATGCTTTGGTTGTTAAGGATTTGCATACCCGAACTCCCATTTGTTCTGGTGCCTAAATTTTTGCTCTATTTTTAAAACATATCGATAGGAAGCTCCCAATGATGAGATGTTTAGGAAATCCATTTTGGTTCAGATGTACCTATGCAAATCCCCATGGTATTTCAGAACCATATGTCACTCAGAGTCTTTGATACCCAGTTTGGTGCACAAGGTATGGAAAGTATTTTTGAACTATGACATTGTTTGGATCTTCTCTTGCCGGAGTGTGGTCCATGTCATGTACCAATATTCATAGTTATAAACAAGGTAGTATTGTTCCTTGAATACATCCACAAAAAAATCCCAAGTGGGCTCGACCCAATATATTCCAGATTCCTCTGTGGAAATTTTCTCCCAGTAAGTTTCCCACCAATGTTTCACATGGGGGAGATCCTTGAGGAGTGCGAAGGTGATCTTTTCCTTGTCGGGAAAATTGTGAACAGAGAAATAACCTTCTAGCAGATTTAACCATTTTTCTAAGGCATCTGCATTTATCTGACCTTCAAATACGGGAATATAAATATTAACTTTTACATTGAAGGGAGAGGTTTCTCCAAAGTGGTCGCTTGATGAATATGTGTTTATTGCTATCGACGGGAATTGAAGGATCTGTGTAAAATTCTCCATGATTTCGTCCCTCTGTCGCGCGAGAGCTTTCTCAAGCAACATGTTAATAGAATATTTTGTTCCATGATTTTTCTTTTTTGTCGCCATATAGGGTTTCTTGGGAGTGAGAGAGTGATTTTCCTCAAGAGAGACAAGCTTGAGACCCAACTTGCTATACTCAAACCTTGTCAGGGACATGCACTGAAAAACGATCAAGAGAAGCCTTTTTTGATACCACTAATCCATATTATTTTCGGAACAAAATGAAAGTAGAGATATTACAATGAAATACACATAAAATTTCTAGAAATAGAGAAATACAACAATACATGAATTTTATTGATGAAAAAAATGTACAGAGACTATACAAATATAGAGTGAATGACCCATTAGAATGGTGGCAGCTTTATCTCTGGGAAGATATGTGATGAATATGCTCATTCGTCTGAAGATTAATAAAATGAGGCTCTGAAGTCATTTTCATGATAAACATGAATTTCAAAACCCTAGACATCCAAAAAACTAACCCTAGGCAATGAAGTGCCAAAATTCATGTGGGCCCCGTTGGGGTAAGTTAGTACATTAACTTCCAGGGGTCATAACTTTTGTATACGATCTCATTTTAGGTGTGTGATAGCCCATTGGAAAGGTATTTTCTAGAATTACGCATTATACCATCAAACTCTGACTCTGTCTATAGTTTGACTGTGGTAAGCCAAGAAATCATTGTTTAGAGCCCCAAAGCGGCCCTAGAAGTACATAAATATGTACTGACATGAAAAATTCTAAAATAATCCATTTGGAATAGGTGGGAAGCCACCAATATCCACAAGGATTCTGCGTAGGGATTCAGGAAAACCCCATAAGTGCAAAGCCCACAATTACAAAGAAATGTCCCCATTATAGAGAAACATGATGAACTAAAAAATGTCAAGATGAGCCAGTTGGAATTTGGAACAGGTGGGTGGCCATCAATATCCACTTGGATCACCAATCCATATTGTTTATGGTACAAATTTTAGAATATGATATTTAATATTGGACATGTGGAATTTTGTACAAGTTCACCCTCTAGAAAAGCCCAAAAATCAACAATGTTTGAGAAAGTTACATACCTTTCACTTGGAACATCAAATTTTGGACAGACCTATGGCATTGCAAGGAAGACATATAGAATTACTACAGGCCAAACTTTCAGATTCAAATGGGCCTAAATTTTATAAATACATCAGAAGGAAGGTCAACTAGAAGGACATACTCCAAATCAGGGTTTCAAAGGTATGTTAACTTAAAACTATCATAACTTTTGATGGGGGTGTTTGATTGAGTTGATTCAAAACAAATTATAAACAGAAAAAATAGAATATTATATTGGAATAAGTATTATAACTATTTGATATCATTATCCTAAACATACGAAGGTTATAAGTTGAGGGTTGGGCTTATACCTAAATTAATAATCAATGGCAATACATCAATTTACAGGAGTTGAAGATACAGATGAAATCAATCATATGGAATGGTTGAGTATGGAAAAGGAATTTGGTATGAACCCTTCAAGGGAAAGAAATTAATTTTATGGTGAATCTTGGAAATGGTGGTTGAGTATTGATAAGGATACTACATGGAACATCCCATTGGAAGAATTTGAAAACTCTTCTCAGATAAACGGATTAGGTATACAAAAATGGAGGCAATTTATACAATTCAAGATGATTTAAGGGAAGCAAAAGAAGATATGAATAATAAGGGTGATGATTTTTCTAAGATATGATACTTTACTGAAGCACTCATTAAGGAAGTTAAAAAAATAAAACAAGGAAAGACTAACAAAGGAAAGTGGAAAAGGGTGAGTCAAGGGAAGAATTGAGAAATAAATATGAAGAAATATGTAGATTATGAAACCATAATAAAAAATTATTGGATGAGGTTAATATATTGAAAGAATAAAAAAAACATTGTCAAAATCAAGAAAAATAAAGGATATTAGATGAAGAAACTACCAAAAGACTTGAAGAGGAAATTTGCAAGAAGGTTGAGGAATCCCTAAAATTATAAATTCAATCCAGAATTGAAGAAGGATATCATAATTTGATAGATAGGGTCATATTGCATATTCAAAAGGGGAAAGAAGAAAAGATTCAAGAAGGTAACCAAAAAATGCTTGAAGAGGTTGGAAATCATCTAGAGAATGTACATGTTAAATATGATGGTATTATCTCCAAGGATAGAACAATCCAAGACCAAGAAACAAGGATAGATGATTCCATTGTCTCTAAACATAATATAGATTAAATGCATTTGCAAAGTGAAGGAAAACCGTCAAATGTGAAACCATATCGACACTCTCATTACTAGGAAATATTTCAAGGAAGACAAGAAGGTCGATATGAACATTATCAAGGAAGAAGATGGAATACTTGTCAATATTCATGGAACAAGGCATCCCAAAAACACTCTTAAATAATCTATTATCACAACAACCACTACAAATTGGATAATTTACAACAACAATACATGGAATCAAAGGAAATAAAATTATGCAACAACTAGCCACCAAGGATTAAGACCAAAAAAAATTGATTTTGGATGGATGGATCATCATCAATGGAGTGGAGAAAGAAGAAACATAAGAAAATCATATTATTTGGTTTCATCACATGTGAAGCCTTTAATTGCAAATCTTTGAGGACAAATATTTTTGAAGGAGGGTATTATGTTATGACCCAAGGGGGGAATATACAGGGTTAAATGTATATGATATGACCCCAAGGGGGGCATATATGGGGATAAATGTACATGTAATGTGTAAACACACATGTAATAGGGATGACCTAATAGTAAAGGGGAATCAGGTTTAGTATATAGATATCATGTATTCATTATTGCGGATATGTGGATTGATGTATGAATGTATGTGGATATTTGGAGTAGGTTCTCATATTATTTGAGTTATTTTGCAACTCATCTTTATTAACTATAATGGAGTTATACTCCACGCTCACTTTCTTGTACATGGTGTGTACTTCTAGTTTCTTCTGATATTTTAAGCATTCGGTTCATGTATGATAAGACATGCCCTTGAAGTTCAAACAATCCATTGTTAACAAGGTTATCAATATTTTAAGTTTTAACTTCCCTTTTATTGCCCAATATATTGCAAATAAATTGAAATTTGATATTGAATTTTTTCAAAATAATATTTATTAATATAATTTTAGATAAGTATGATCTTATGAGGAGAAACCATAAAAATAGGTGCACATATAGAAAGAGAACATTAATTTCTTATATGTGTGTGTGTGTGGAAAATGACGGGTAGGTTGTTTTATAGCTTGTAAAATTTACGAGTTAATACTTTTATGCATGTCAATGTGGATGGTTTTCTCTCCAAAACCACCTATAAGAAAAGGTTCAAAATGGACAAAAGTGTTCAAATCAAATGTAGAATTTCAACATTAACTCCAACTACTATAAATAAAATGCAATGTGCGTAGAGATGATAATTAATGTAATGTGGCCATATTCATTGAATGAATCCAAGTAAATAGTTGGTGGGTAATAATCCTAATAACGAAAAAAATAATTTCTAGAAATAACACTAAAAGAGTATATATAAACATGTATCTCATTATATTGAACATTACCCCCTTTTTTGAGTTATCCAAATGTATAAAAACATTAGGGCATCAAAATATAACTTTGTCTACAGTTTGACTGTGGCAAGCCAAGAAAACATTGTTTAGAGCCCCAAAACAACCCTGGAAGTACAGAAAGATGTACTGACATGAAAACTTCCAAAATAAGCCAATGGGAATAGGTGGGAGGACACCAATAACCTCCAGGATGTTGTGTAGAGCTTCAGAATAGCCCCGTAAGTGCAGAACCCATAATTATAAAGAAATGTCCCCATTATAGAGAAACGTGTTGAACTACAAAATGTCAAGATGAGCCAATTGGAATTTGGAATAGGTGGGTGGCCATCAATATCCACTTGGATCAATCCTCCCCCCTTAGGAAGCAATGGTCTCCATTATGTTGAGTGCCCGAGGAAGAGGGGAAAGTGTTTTCTAAATCTAAATATTTGTGAGTTGTGTGCCTTGTTGGAGAAGTTGCACTGCTTGGTCTGTGGAAGGTTGTCACAAACTTGTTGTTGGGGAGGTTGAACCTGTTCCACCAACCTTTTGTCTTTGAGTTTGATGGGGCATTGTGTAGGCACCATTGTAGGTGAAGAAACAACATCTTCTTTCTCTTCTACAATTTGCTCCTTCTAGATAGAATGTGTTGAGGCTATAGTGGTTGTAATGTCCTTCTGTGCATCCTGTGAACATACTATGAAGAGGATGAATTTTACAGTATGAGAGATTACCTTGCAGCACTGTTTTGGTGGAACAACAGTGGAAAATAGCTCTGGTATCCTCTAGAGATGACCCCCTAGATTAATAATGACACTACGTTATCGAGACTCATAAAAAACATGATGTTTCCACATATATGGTTGGCCCAAAACAACATCACAGACATCAAGAGGGGAAACATCACACACTACCTCATCCTTGAAGGGATAGATGCCATAGGACAGGAGACACTACTAGCTAACATGGAGATATCATCCCTGGTGAAGCCACATAATGTTGTATGGATGTAGGTGTGGTTTTATCAACAACCCCAACTATTTGATGACATCAGTTGAGATGAGGTTATTTTTTTTACCGCTATCAACAATGAAATGCAATGGGGTCCCCTTCACACACATCTGTGAATGGAAGAGGCACTCCCCCTCTTCAGGATCTACCATTTCTTCTGGTTGATTTTTTGTGGTCACGACAGTAGCAGTGGAGTCTGCATTGATGATTTGCCTGTTTTCAATATTTTCTAGATCAGATCTGAATTAGGGTTCGGCTCTTCGAATTTGACCTTGGCTACCAATGACTATTTTGAGTGACATACATCGGTGTTGTTCCAGGGGATTTTTTGGAAGTCGCACCACTTCCCAATTTCATTCTTTGTTTTTCCTTTAACCTTATTTTCCTGTGCCTTGGACTAGTTGTCTAGAGGATGTTGGTTAGGGCCGTATTTACCATGCTTTGGTTGTGGCAGATTTGCAAACCTGAACTCCCATTTGTTCTGGTGCCTAAATTTATGCTCGATTATGAGAACATATCGATAGGAAGCTCCCAATGATGAGATGTTTAGGAAATCTATTTTGGTTTGGATGTACATATACAGAGCCCCATGGTATTTTAGAACCATATGTCGCTCGGAGTCTTTGATACCCAGCTTGGTGTGTAAGGTATGGAAAGTATTTGTGAACTCTGACATTGTTTGGATCTTCTCTTGTCGTAGTGTGGTCCATCTTATGTACCAATCTTCATAGTTATCAACAAGATAGTATTGTTCCTTGACTGCATCCACAAAACAATCTCAAGTGGGCTCGGCCCCATATATTCCAGATTCCTCTATGGAAATTTTCTCCCAGTAAGTTTCTCACTATTGTTTTACATGGAGGAGATCCTTAAGGAGTGTGAAGGTGATATTTTCCTTGTCGGAAAAATTGTGAATAGAGAAATAACCTTCTAACAGATTTAACCATTTTTCTAAGTCATCCGCATCTATCTGACCTTCAAATATGGGAATATAAAAATTAAATTGTACCTTGAAGGGAGAGGTTCCTCCAAATTAGTTGCTTGATGAATATGTGTTTGTTTCTATCGACGGAAATTGAAGGATAAAAAATTCTCCATCATTCATCCCTTTGTCGCACGAGATCTTACTCAAGCAACATGTTAATAGAATATTTTGATCCATGATTTTTCTTTTTTTCACCATAGAGGGTTTCTTGGGAGTGCGAGAGTGATTTTCCTCAAGAGAGACAAGCTCTAGACCCAACTTTCTATACTTGAACCCCGTCAGCAACATGCACTGAAAAATGATCAAGAGAAGTCTTCTCTAATACCGTTGATCCATATTATTTTCAGAACAAAATGAAAGTAGAGATATTACAATGAAATACACATACAATTTCTAGAATCAGAGAAATACAACAATACATGATTTCTATTAATGAAAAAAATGTACAGAGACTATAAAAATATAGAGTGTGTCGAGCTGCAGATATACCATGTTAATCAACATTTAATTGTCAACCCGAGAAGGTAGACTTAGAGGAACCAGCACAGGAAATGCAGGGCTGAAGAGGGGGTTTAAAGGATGCCAAGCTACTCTCTGAACTGCTAAAAGAAACTTGCTAGAAAGAGCTACTGAACCCTACTTTGCTCTGTACTACTCGGTACTAACCGGTACTGTTCTATATATGCATGTAAAAGATAAATTGAAAACAGCTAAGTTCTTGCTACTTATCACTCCACACAACTCAACAACCATCCTATGCAACTTTCTATTGTAATCAAATGAAACTTCTTTATCTCATGAGATACCCAAACTAGTTCCTGAATGTTAAGCAGTCTAAATGTGAAAACTGAAGAAGTGAAATCAATGGCTGAAAAGATAATGCTAAACTTGAAGCTTGAAATGTTAAACCCTCTGTTGCAATCAAACGAAAGGCTATTTCTATTTCTATGAAATCAATGAAAAATGGCTGAAAGATAATGTCTATTGTAAATGTAATCTACACAGCTTTGTTTCCATCGAAGGGGGCCCTGCCTTCTCTGTCAACAGATCAATCTCTAAATCAACACATACTGGAAAACGAACAACAAACTAAATAGCAGAAGTTGAATTAATGGAACTCTCACTATTTTATTGAAAGATAAGGACAATACAACTGCTTGGAGACTCTCATTCCTCTCTCTGATCTATGCTACGTCTATTCCCCCATTTCCCCAACATAGAAGCTCTCATCTCACGTTTTTCCCACCCTCTGATAATGCATGGCATCTCTTTACATAGCGTTTTTCCTCTCTGGCAATGCGTGGCATCTCTTTACAAACGTTCTAGATCTCTGGCAATGTTGCATAACGTTTCCATCTCTCTCTGTCAATGTTGCACCACGTTTCAGATCTCTGGCAATGTTACATAACGTTTCCAGCTCTCTCTGGCAATGTTGCACCATGTTTCAGATCTCTGGCAATGTTTACATAACATTTCTGACCTGTGGCAGTCGTGACTTTGCGCCCTAGAAGTTATAAAACGTTTTTAAGAATTCTTGACTTCAGAAGGATATGTTATCTATCCAATTTGCCAGCTCATCATACCAGAATCTTTAGAAAAAGAGAATACATTAATAATGTGTGGAGCCTCTACGCAAGTGTGTTTCAACCCATCATAAAATAATCATAAGTATTATCCTCTATAAGCCAACACCTTGCATTCTTGCAAAGTTCAGCTATTCTCCGCAGAAGAGGATTATTGTTGCATTTATAGTTGAATTCTTCGCTCATTTGTGGCTGTGGAAGCACTTCATGGTTTTTGTATATAATGGAACATATATGTGTAACAGAGTATGAATAGCACAGAAAGAATGCCATTTTCTTAACAAAAGTCTTCAGGAGAGTAAACAATGTCTTCAAGAATCAACAAGAAAATGTTATAAATCCGGAGCCCAACATCCCCCCATGCTGAGCCTTTTGCATGTCCTCATGCAAACAAATTCACCTCTTTAACACTGGCACAGTAATAGGATGTTAACAGTCCCAAGAACTGTCCATCTTGATTAATAGGAACTGTTGAGAAGAACCCCTGCATTCTGAGCATATGCTGTCAACTTATCCAATTTCCATATCAAACCTTTCAAACCTTCTGAGAGCTGCGCAAATTTAGCAGCTTCGTTGATATCTTCAGTGGGTGCGAGCTGGTACCTAGTACTGGTACTGGTAAGCTCTGTTTAGTAGCTTGTACACA
>JASDQU010237742.1:2904-16914 GCA_032191745.1 Picea mariana | reverse complement strand
ACTGACACAAGAATTCGCCAACTCAGGAATAGATCCATTTCAGAGTATCTCCTTAAATGGAGGAAACTACCGGTTGAAGATTCCACTTGGGAAGATGAGTCTTTTATACAGAAGCATCCAGAGTTACTCAAGCATTGCAGACAACACTTGTCTCAAGGGGAGGGGCATGTTAAGCCCTAATATTGGCTCATTACCCCTTAATTGGGGCATATTAGATCAGTAATGTTATTTTATTTATGTCGGATTTAGGCCATTAGTTGTAATTATACCTCCTAGTCTCCTATATATACCAAGGATACATTTTTCATTTTGAATCATCTTGTACTTGAACATTTAAGTGGGGTAAAAGGAGGTGGCCCCCTCGAAGAGGCTTATTATCTGAAATTCTCTCTCTTTCAAGGCGTTGAGTACTTTTTCTGAGGATTTTCTATGCTATATTGATATTTGGTTCTTAACAGCCGAAGGCATGATTGATCCCCCACAATGAATCTCCTCTATGATACCTTTCCAATGGGCTATCACATGCCTAAAATGGAGATCGTATGCAAAATTTATGACCCCGGGAAGTTGATGTACTAACTTACCCAAACGGGGCCCACATGACTTTTGGCACTTCATCTCCTAAGGTTAGGTTTTTGGAATTCTTTCTTATTGTAAAAAGGCCTTCGGAGCCTCATTATAACCTTCTTCTTGCAAATGTGCACTATCGTCACATCTCTTCTCACAGATAAGCCGCCACCATTCCATCAAGCTTGTTTCCACTGCATTTTACAGTTTCAGCTTATTTCGTTATTGAATAGATAACCAGTTTTACTGTATCTCTGTTATTTTGTGTTAAGAACCTGTTAATAATCTATATTCATTTCATTATGCTCATAAAATCCATATCAGTGGTATCAGAGTGGTCTGCTCCTAGTCGTCTTAATGCATGTCCCCAACGAGGTCGGAGTACAAAGAGTTGGGTCTCGATCTTATTTCTCTTGAGGACATAAGCTCTCGCACGCCCAAGCGACCTCCCATGGCAGGAGAAAATAAAGATGATGGGACAGGAGATCCTTTCAAACTATTTATTGAGGAATCCCTCACACAATAGAGGAATGAGATGATGGATAGTTTCATGCAAATCCTTCTGCGGCTACCAACAAGTGATGCATCTTCTTCGAACATAGGCGCCGCCCCCTTCAAGGTACAAATAAACCTCCATATTCCTATATTTGAAGGTCAGATAGACGCAGATGTTGTAGACAAGTGGTTGAATCTACTAGAAGGGTATTTTTCTATCCATAACTTTTCGAATAGAGAAAAGATTACTTTTGTGCTCCTCAAATCCATTCCCCATGTCAAAGATTGGTGGGAAACTTTCTGTGAGCAAAATGAAATAGAGGAAATCTCATTATTTTCAGTCACGACCACTTGGGAATCCTTCAGGGATTCTATTAAGGAACAATACTACCATGTCGGAAGTTATGACAACCTGTATACCAAATGGACCACACTACGGCAAGAAATAGACCAAGCAGTGTCATATTTCACAAATATATTCCATACCTTGCGCACCAAGTTGGGTATAAAATATTCAGAGTGACATCTGGTGCTCAAGTATCAAGGTGCTCTGCATAGATACATCCAGACTGAAATGGAATTTCTAGACATCTCATCTTTGGGCGCAACCTACCGATATGCTGTCAAAATCGAGCAGAAGCTCAAACAAAAGACGCGACAATTTGGGCCTAGGAACCCCTCATAACAAAAGCTAGGAAAGGGCGGCCCCAACCCACCAAACAAAGGATAGATCAAAGATTGACAGTATCAGGACAACGAGTCCAAGCTGCAAGCAAATAAGGACACTGGAAAGACAAATAAATATACCGGAAAGTGGTGTGACTTACATAATATCCCTTGGCATAACACTGTTGACTGTCGCTCAAAGAAGTTGTTGGTAGCTGAAGTGAAAGCCTCTAAATCAGATGTGGATTCTGACTCTAAGCCAGAACCAGAAAGGGGAAGATGGATCATTGATGCGGAACCTAGTGCCACCGTTGCTACCACCAAGCTCCATCCTAGTGAACTAAACGAGCCAAAAGAAGGAGAGCACCTCTACAAATCACAGATGTGGGTAAAAGGAAACTTGCTACACTTCATCGTTGATAGCGGTAGCCAGAAGAACCTCATCTCAATAGAAGTCATCAAGCAGCTAGCCCTGCCAACAATGTCACACCCACAACCCTACACCATTGGATGGCTCCGCCAAGGAAGTGATCTCCGCGTCAACCAACAGTGTCAACTGTCATACAACATCAAGCCCTTCAAAGATGAGGTATTGTGTGATGTTGCTCCTCTCGAAGTTTGTGATGTTATTTTGGTCCAACCTTATTTATGGAAATGTCATGTTGTATATGAGTCTAGGCCTCGTAGTGTTATTCTTACTTTGAACAAGAAATTGTATAGGATACCTAAGGCAGTCCCACCTAGTGTTATTTCCTTGATATTTGATAAGCAATGCAGGAAGGTCATCTCTCATATGGGGAAGTTTGTCTTCTTCGTGATTCTCTCTCAGAATAAGCGAAAGATCATAGCCACATCCAAGGTCTTTGCGGCTGACCTCTCCACACAGTAGAACCAAGTAGATAAGGTCAGGGAAAAATACTCAGATATCTTCTCCTCACCTACAGGGGTACCTCTACACTGCCAGGTCAAGCACCTCATCGATTTGAACCCCAACACACCTCTTCCCAATGGGCTAGTCTATTGTCGCTCTTTTTTATAGAATGAGGAGATCAAGCGATATATCCAAGAACTAATCCACAAGGGGCATATCCACCCCAACTCGTCACCTTGCGGGAGCCCAATCATGCTGGTACAGAAGAAATATGGAACCTAGAAACTCTGTATTGATTACTAGACTTTGAATAAAATCACAGTCAGAAACCGATGCCTGATTCCCTGAATCGATGACCTCCTTGATCAACTCGCAGGGGCCAAATACTTCAGTAAGATTGATCTGAAGTACGGCTACCACCAGGTCCCAATAGAATAGACAGATGTATGGAAGACCGCCTTCAATTCAAAGGGAGGCCTTTTTGAATGGATGGTCATGCCCTTTGGTTTGACAAATGCTCCAGCCACTTTCATGAGGATGATGGAGGATATCTTGTGACCATTCACCAATACTTTTGTAGTGGTGTATCTCGATGACATTCTAATTTACAACAAGACTTGGGTCGAACACTTGGAGCATATTCAACAGGTTATGCACACCCTGCGGAAACACAAGCTATACTCCAACTTGGAAAAATGATCCTTCGGTAAGGACAAGGTCCATTACCTAGGCTACATCATTGACCAGCATGGCACACATGTGGATCCAGCCAAGATCCAAGTCATCCATGACTGGCTAGCCCCAACAACACTTACTGAGCTTCAGAGCTTCTTGGGCCTTGATAATTTCTACCGCAGGTTCGTGTTGGGATTATCCCATATTGCATGGGCCCTCAGCCAAATAAATAGGGGTGGTGGTAAGGAGAAATTTGTGTGGGGATGATCCCAACAAAAAGTGTACTCAACCCAAGTACTTTCACTACCAGACCTACAACATCCCTTTGAGATCAAGACAGATGCTCCAAACTATGTTGTGGGCACTATTCTCACTCAGCATGGCCACCCCGTGGCTTATCATAGTGAGACACTGTCAGATATTGTCCATAAGTACCCTACTTACGACAAAGAAATGTAATCCATTGTGAAAGCATGCCGCCAGTGGAGACATTACATTCTTGGGAAGGAGATAGTCATCCACACTAATCATAAGCCACTGCAGTTCATGCAGACACAAGGAAAATTGCAGAATGAATGCCATCAAAAGTGGTTCACATACTTGCAGCAATTCCACCTCAACATCAAGTATAAAATAGGAAGAACCAATCGCGTCGTTGATTGCCTCAGCAGACCACCAGTCCCGACACTCACCACGGTGCTAGACTCTTGCAACCATGAGACATCTGGATGGCCCCAACTCTATGAGATAGACCCTGTCTTCTCCACCACCTACCAAATGTTGGGTGAAAATGTAGTTGTTGATAATTTCCATCTTTAGGATGGGTTGTTGTGCCGTCTGGGCCATATCTGTGTTCCATCAAGTGAGTGATCGAATTTGAACTGGGAAGCCCACTACATTTGGGTGGCAGGAAACTTTGGCATAAAAAAGATAATGGCAATGCTACAAAAACATTTCTACTAGACAAAACTTCGACAGGAGGTCAACAAGTATATCAGTTTCTACACTGCCTGTGCTATTGCCAAATCGAACACTAAGAAATAGGGCCTGTACACCCCGCTTCCTACTCCTGACGGGCCATGGGAATCCATCTCAATGGAATACATGTTGAGCCTCCCGTCCACCAAGTGGGGAAATGACTGTGTTTTTGTGGTTGTTGATCACTTTTCTAAGATGGAAATTATGGTTGCCTGCAAGAAGAGCATCACAGCAGAGGCCACTGCCAAGATCTTCTTTGAACAGGTCTGGGTACATTTTGGAATCCCAAAAACCATTGTCTTAGATTGGGATATTTGATTTCTCAGCACATTCTGGTTAGGCCTCTAGTCATTTCTAGACTCCAAGCTCACTGAATCCACGACCTTCCACCCCCAAACAGATGGCCAAACCGAGGTTGTAAATCGAATGATTATGCATATCCTTCTCATGTATAATTCAAAGCACCCTCACACATGGGATGAGAGCCTTCCCTATGTCTAGCATAGATACAACTGGACCCTTCATAGATCAACTAGCCACAGCCCCTTTCAAGTGGGGTTGGGATTCCAACCATTGGGTCCCATAGATGTTGCACTTCCCCTTGTGGTCACCTCGACCGACTCATCTCCTGCTCCAACTAAAGCTGACAAAGCCACCCGGTTCATTGAGTAGATCCAACACATCCTCCAATAGGTTTAGGACATCCTACAGAAGTCCAATGACAAGTACAAACAACGCCATGATCAACTTCGGGTGCCACATAAGTTTCAGGTGGGCGACAAAGTTTGGTTGCACTTGCAGAAAGAACGCCTTACAGGACCCCATCAGAAGCTTTGTCCACTCCGTTATGGGCCATAAACTATCACCAAGGCCATGCAGGATAATTATTTTGAGATCAACATTCCTCCTTTCCTTTGCTTGCACCCAGTGTTCAACGTGGATCTCCTTCGCCCTTATTTCCCACCATTATTGGACACCTCAGAAGTAGCAGAACAACTGACACCAACATAGCTCAACCCCGACTATATACAACAGGAATCCAATGATCAGATTGTGTACAGACAGGTAAAGGGCACTCGAAAACAAAGGATCCAACTTTATCGAGTCGTCAAAGCAGGGCATCTCTTGCACCAAGGCAAGTGGCTCACCCGGGGCCAAATTCAACAGAAATTTCCTCATCTGATGGGGGACCTCAACACAATGGAGACCATTTCTTCCTAAGGAGGGAAGATTGATCTGGATTTTATGAGCAGAACAAAATGAATACATATTATTAACAGGTTCTTAACACAAAATAATAGAGATACAATAAAACTGGTTTTCTATTCAATAACGAAATAAGCTGAAACTGTAAAATGTAGCGGAAACAAGCTTGCTTGAATGGTGGTGGCTTATCTCTGAGAAGAGATGTGACGACAATGTGCATTTGCAAGAAGAAGGTTACAATGAGGCTCTGAATCCCCTTTTACAATAATCAATAATTCCAAAACCCCTAGACATCCAAAAACCTAACCCTAGGAGATGAAGCCCCAAAATTCATGTGGGCCCCGTTTGGGTAAGTTAGTACATCAACTTCCCGAGGTTGTAACTTTTGCATACGATCTTCGTTTTAGGCGTGTGATAGTCTATTGGAAATTTATCATTGAGGATATTCATTTTCGGGGATCAATCATGCCTTTTTCTATCATTAAGGAGCCCGATCTTGAAAAACCTTCATTTAAGCCCTCAAAATGGCCCCGAAAGTTAAAACTGCTAAAAATAGTAAATTGTCAAAACTGTTAGAAAATTGTTTTGAGCCAGTTGGAAAAGGTGGAAGGCCACCAATATCCATCTGGATCACCTATTGGGGTAAATTATTACATCAAATTCTTGGGGTTGTAACTTTTACATACGATCTCCATCTAGGGCGCACAATAGCTTCTTGGAAAGGTATTGAGGAGGAGGTTCATTCAGGGGGATCAATCAAATCCTATGACCTTAATTGAGGTTCCCTATCATGAAACAAATTTCGTTTGGGACCTCAAAATGTACCCAGAAGTTTGGGAACCGAAAAACGACTAAAAATAGTAAGTTGCCAAAAACAAAATTTTGAGCTAGTTGGAAAATTTGGGTGGCCACCAAGATACTCTTGTATCAATCCACCCACCTTAGGAATAAATGTTCTTGATTGCATTGTGTTCCCCCATCCGATGAGGAAATTTCTGTTGAATTTGACTCAAGTGAGCCACTTGCCTTGGTGTAGGTGATGACATGCTTTGACAACCCGATAAAGTTGGATCCTTTGTTGGCGAGTGCCCTTGACATGTCTGTCTATGATATGTGTTAAGAAAATATGATAGTGGAGAAATAAAATAAAACAAATGCGGAAATAAAACACAACATATACATAATACAATAGAGTCATAGATATACATGGTTCACCCAGTGTTGGCTACGTCCACTAGAGACATTTCCAGGTCCTTCCTATTTATTATATAGAAAAATGAAGGGATGCAACCTACAACACACGCATTGTAACTTCCTCTTCTTTCTCTCACAATCTCCTCTCTCAGAATACAATAATCACAATCATACATAGCTACAATATGATTCCCTCATAAAATAGGGTTTCCTTCTAGGGAAAAAAAAAACACAAAAAATAACTTCTACCGTCATACCTGCGACCTTATAATGAACGATCGAGATTGACTATGAAATTACAATATTACGCAAGGAAATTTTTCCCAATATTTCTCTTCGGGGGCACTTCCCCTGAATCCCTCTCCCGGGGGGATACCAAAATTTTCTATGCCCCCTCTTGACCCCCTTGGTGACAGTTGTGGGGGGCCAAGCCCCCCCACACACCCCGTTGGGGAATGGGGTCCAAGAACAACTGAGACAAACCTCTGAATCAGTAAGATAATTAGGCTCCACAGCCAACAATCTCCCACTTGGAGACTGATCAAAACAACTCCATTGTTGTTGTAGCTACTGGACTATACTCCACCTTGGACCTGGAAAATTATTCATCTACACCTTCATGCTTGAAGAACAACTAAAACTAATTAGGAACTCATTTTCTCCCTAGTTACCCCATTTGTTAACATGTCTGCAAGATTCTGGCTAGTGTGTATATTTTCCAACTTCAAATGTCTATCTTCCAAGATAGATCATATGAAGTGGTACCTGAGTTGTATATGCTTAGTATTTTAATGAAAATCTGAGTTCCTTGCAAGATCAATGTCACTCTCATTGTCACAGTACAACCTGTTATTCTACTGTTGATCTAAGGGATCAAATTTTGCTCAAAAATCAAAGTTCCTAGAATCGCTTCAAAACAAACATGTGTGTATACCTCATCGTTACGAGCCCAACGCAACTTGAATGTATTGAAACAAAGGTCGTATGAGCAAGATATCACGTTCTTTTCATTTTCCCAAACAAACAATTTTTTTTTTATTGTACAGTCTATACGGTCGTACAGTGACGTGGCAGGTGAGTTGGAATGCTAACTCAGTAGGTTTTTGCAGTTGTGGGCGAATGGTATTTTGACAAGTGGCATATTTTGGGAAAATTATATGGTGCCACATGGCCCAGTCGTGGGCTGCCACATGGCACCTCCATTTTTTTTAATGTGGTAAAATTTTATGACTCCATAGGATTCGAACCCGTGACCTTCGGGAAGGGGGGGAGTGACTTGGCAAGGCCAGGCTACCAACTCACCCACGATGTTCCTTGTTAGTTATGGTTTAAATCAAATAATTGAATTACAAAACGTTTTTGTTTGGTAGATTAAAGGGCTGTGGCCTATCCCTAGCCCCCCCGACACAAATTGCATAGAACCTTTCCATATAACCTAATCGCTCAAACTATTGGCGTGGGGGTTGTTACATGGTTTAGCCCCCGACGCGTTCGTATAAAACCTTCCCACATGTCCATTTTCAATAACATTTGGCACGGATTTTTGTGGAGTTAAGCCCCCAGTCCATTTCTACACCATATGAACCATGCCTTCATAACACTTGGCACGCGAGAATTTACGTTTTGGTTTAGCCCCATTTTTGTTTAAGCCCCGACGCATAGCACCATATGGATATGCCATGGAACCAACGGGCATGCAACGGATACAACTTGGATTTTATCTCGGTAGGTGTTGAGCTTTGGTCACATGGCCACTCCACGTGACCAATGGCGTGTGATATTTGAAACGGTTTAGCCACAGGGGGCCGAGAAAGGCGTTGGGACATGGCCACATACCCCCCATGTGATCTACACCTCCGCCCAAAGGGGTGCTAAACTCGCTAATTGTTTGATAGTTTGCCCCGTTTTGAGGGATACACATGTGTGTTGGTTTTTAGGCCCAGTAACTCTGCGGGAGCTAGGTTGGTCATTCACAGGTGCATTTTGGTGAGTAGGTACAACAAGCTTGAAGGGGAAAACTTCCAGGAGGTGTAACTTATTCATTTTTTGTCCAAACTAGGCGTCAAAAAAGCCCATCTAGGAGTTTTTGGATGTTTTGAAGACATTTGAGCCATATATTTTGTATTATGAGCACTTTAAGATCAATTTTTAAGCATAATGAAAATTCTTAAAGGGAATTTGTACCCGGAGATGTAGCCTAAGAGAGGGGTGAACTCCTTTATCATTTGATGTGTTATGTGTTCATTGTTGATGGTTTTTATTTGTCTGATATGTTGCTCATTATTAAGTAAAACTCACTGAATTTATGTGTTAGTAACTTGATCCATTTACCCAAACACATACCATTTACACACTTTCAATTTAAGAGATAAGTCTTCTTCATTTTAAATATCTATTGGAAACATATTCATTCCATTTTCAGATCAACTGCTTCTTTCCCAATTCCTCCACAAACCTCTGTAATCAAATCATCTCTTTACTAGCCTCTGTAGCAACAACATACTCTACTTCCATTGTTGAAAGTGAAACAACATTTTTCAGTTTTGAAATCCAACTTACTCTTGTTCCACCTACAGTAAAAACATATCGTGTGGCGCTTCTCCTACTATATTTATCACCTTCTATATGTGAATCAACATATCCCTGTAGAAAAATGTCTAAAACTCCAAAACATAATGCATGATTAGAAGTACCTCTCAAATACCTGAGAATCCACTTTACTTCCTCCCAATGTTCTTTACCTAGATTGTTCGTATACCTTCTCACAACTCCCACTGCATGTGCAATATCTGGTCTTGTGCTAACCATCACATACATCGAGATACCAATCGTTGATGAACAAAGGACCCTGGAGATGTATTATATCTCCTCTTGTGTCTTGGGACACATTTCCTTAGTTAATTTGAAATGGTTGGCCAAAGGTGTAGTAAATGGTTTTTCATTTTGCATTCTAAACCTATCCAATACCTTCACTATGTGCTTACCCTAAGAAAATGTCAATTTACGATTTTGCTTTTCTCTTGTTATTCTCATACCAAGGATTTTGTTTGCAACACCAAAATCCTTCATTGCAAATGAATTATCTAATTTCTTCTTGAGTACATTTATATCCTGCTAATTAGCTAATTTCTTCTTGAGAAAATTAATTAGGAGAAAATATTTCATCAAAATCTATACCTTTCTTTTGTGAAAACCCCTTTACAACAAGTCTAGCCTTGTACCCCTTTTTTCCTCTATCCTCTTCCTTCAACCTATAAACCCATTTATTCTACAATTATCTTTTTCCTACAGAAAATTGAACAAAGTCTCAAGTTTGGTTATTTACTAAGTAATCCATTTCCTCTTTCATTCCCTTCTCCCACTTCCTATTAGTGTCTACCTGCATCGCCTCTTCATAACTTTATGGTTCACCAGAATACGTCAACAATAAATAGTAAAATGAAGGAGAGTATCATTCATGGGGTCTACTTAACCTAGTAGATCTTCTAACAACACTTGTAGGAGTTTGATGTACATGTTGCTCCTGTTGTTGTACATTTTCATTTTCTGGTACCTTTGGAATTTCATTTTCAATGATCTCATCAAGCATTGTGTATTCTAGTTTTTCTTTTTCTTGTTTCTTTCCCCACAACGGATCTTTGTAGATGACCTTCTCATTGAATATGAAATCTCTACTCCTAATGATTTTGTGATTTTCATAATCCCATCAGCGATAGCCAAAATCATTAACACCATATCCAATAAAGGTACTCTTCTTGGATTTTTCCTCAAGATTTTTTGTATTTTCTTTATCAATATGGACAAATTATTCACAACCAAAAGTCTTCAAAAAAGAATAGTTTACCTCTTTACCTGTCCATTTATCTTATGGAATTCTACCATCCAAAGATCTTGAATGCCCTCCGTTTATTAAGTAAACAACAATATCTACAACATCTACCCAGAACTGTAAGGGAAACCCAACATACAATATCATACTCCTTGCATGCTCCATGATTGTCCTGTTCATCCTTTCTGACACACCATTTTCTTGTGGTGTTCCTGGAACTATTTTCTCTCTATAAATCCCATGGTATGAAAAATAATCATCAAAATCATTGTTGCAATATTCACCTTCATTGTCTGATTTTAGACACTTTAACCTTTTTACTTTCTCATTCTCAACCAAATATTTCCATTTCTTAAAAGTATCAAAAACATCAATTTTTTGTCAAATGCAATAAACCCAAGTTTTCCTAGTTGCATCATCAATAAAGTAACAAAATAACAAGAGACACCAAGAGATAATACCTGAGCTCATCCCCATACATCTGTATGCATAAGCTCTAACCTTTCTCTCTTATTTTCATTTCCGAGTAAGAAATATGACTATCTTATGCTTTCCATAAACATAGTGCTCACGAAAATCCAAATCAATTTGTTTAAGATCTGGAAACAAATTTATTTTGTGAAGTATCTACATCCCCTTCTCACTCATCTGTCCAAGCCTATGATTCCATAGTGTTGTATCCACTCCTATAGAATCTAAAGAGATAGAAGAAACAATATTACTAGTACATAAATATAATGTACCTACCTTCTCTCATTTTGCTATCACCAGTGATCCTTGGTGATCTTCCACACCTTAACTGTAAATATGGATATAAAACCTTCACTTGCCAACTGCCCTATTGAAATTAGATTTTTCCTTAGATCTGGAACATGTCTTACCTCTTTCAACAACCATTTGTTTGCATTCTTTTTCTTTATTTGTACCTTTCCCATTCCAACAATTTTTCATGGTGCATGTTGGCATAGGGGCAGACCCAGGGTTCAACGCTTAAGAACACACCAACAAAACCCCGACTACTATCCATTTTGGAAACACCTGCGAAGAAGGTGAAGTCTCACCTGAGGTAGAAGAAGGGGGGGTTACAGGACACAAGTGTCTGTAACTAGGCTGGGACACAGGTCTATGATAATAGCACTTCGTTGAATATTCTATTAATGCTTAGGAAATATTATGCATTAGTTTATTAACCCTATTAACACCGTAGAGTATAATCAAAGATAGATCGGTGCAGCAAAAACAAATTATTATATATCCTTATAATTTATCACTTAGCACCTTGAGTTAGATCTATCATTCATTTACCCTTTAACATAAGCACTGTATTTAAGAAACAACATATCTATCTATTACACATCATATTCTAAGCATTAAGAAAAACCATAACAGAAATAACACTGCACAAAGCAAACCATGAGACACCAGATATATGTGGTTCACCCTAGTGTGGGGCTACGTCCACCAACCGCTTTGCCTCTTTATTAGTCGTCAAAAACTTAAATCTAGTCATATCGGTGCACTAATCCATGGAGTCAAACTGCACACAAGATAGGAGATATGCACACTAGGCACTAGATCCTTCTTCTTTACACTAAGCACTACATATATGCACTAAGCACCTTCTACAAAATCACAATCAAGCACTGAGCCTCGACCACATACATTCCTTCGCACCAAGAATTAGTGATCTACTTCTACAATACATTCCTCTTTATTTATACTTTACAAAACCTTACAATAAGGCCTAAACATGGGTAAAACCCACGGGCTGACATCCCATAAACCCATTACAAAAACCCTAGAGAACCCCTTACTAGGTCCACATAGCCTGCAAAATAAGTGAGATCTGTGATTTCAAATTTTCTTTTCTCCAAAACTTGGTCAAGGGCCAACAGGCCCCCAACACTCACCTATGACTCGTCCCGAGTCACTCAGGTGATGAAAATGATGCTTCGAAGTCCTTGAGCTTAACTTGAGCTTCATCAACTTGGTGCCTCACCTGAGCCTCCTTCTCAACGAGATCCTATACTATCTTCTCTATAACAAGCCCTTCCAGGTGTTGTTCCACTACTACAACTACTTTATCCAAATGTGAACCATGTTCATCAATCTCCTTGAACACCTTGCAAGTTTCTTCTTGCACAGGTTGTAATTTTTGTTTTACCTCCATCACCTTACCCTGGAGGGCTGTGATTTGTTGTTGTATTGTGCTTTTCTCCTGGGATCTCTTAATCCTTTCCATTGTTGTGAGCAACATCATTTGTGCCTACAATTAAAATGCTTGTTATTGTGCCTCCTGTAGCTGAGCCTCTAGCTTCTTTAACTCTGGATCATCGACGAGGCGTTCATATGTATGGGAACTTCTGTCACTCAAGCGTTTACATGCCAATGCGAGAGATTTTATACTTTATACTGTGTTCTTGGAGGACTCCTCACTCTGATCACGTACCTCCTGCTTGTTACTGTTTGGGCCTCTAGTTCAACTATCCTAGCGTGAAAGTGTTGTAAGGTCTCTATGAGCTTCGCTACTTGAGATTTGATAGGCTCCTTCTCCTCCTGTACCAAGCCTGGCACATAGAGAAATTATTTTCTTACTGCTTCTTTGACCATGGCCTATTTTGCGAGCAAATTCTCTTTTTCCATCTGTAGTTGGGGCTTCGCTAGCTCTCTTTTCCTCCTAAAGCTCTACTTTCTCGATTTCATGGACAACTACACTGTCCTGTGTTGCCCGTAACTATCATAAGACTTAGTCCTTTTCCTTTTTCAAGGATGTTGTAGCCTTCTCATTTTCTTCTTGAGATCTCTTGAATGGAGCCTTTGTTGCCTTAGCAAGCCTTCTTAACTGGGCTGGTTTTTCCCCCAATTCTGCGGTCTGTGATGAGGAAGGCATAGTATGCATTGCACGGACCAAGCGAACAACCTACTGCACTTCCTTAAAATCCCTCTCAATACTTCCATATAAATCCACCTATTTCTCTTTGTATCTTTGCAACATGTCTTCAAAAGAATCCTCCATAGCTTTGTGGACCAGATTAATGTCATCCTAGGTGAGGGTTGTTGGAAATACTAAAACAACTGAGAGGGGGGGTGAATCAGTTGTTTATAAGCTTAAACAATTTTATACCTTTTAAATGTTATTAATCTTCCTTTAAGTGACCATCAACAACACACAGCATATGGACAGTAAAAGTAAATACCATCAGTCACACACAAAGTACACATAGAGACTGATTTTCACGAGGAAACCCATAAAGGGAGAAAACCTCTTCTTCTTCGAAATGATAGGCAGTCCTTTTCAGTTCTGTACATCATTTACAATTGAGAACCAACTCAATGTGAGGCTGCTACCTCTATTTTACAAGCTGCAACTTGTTTGAGAGCTCCAACTCTCTGGTTTCTCTAGCACCCACTAGAAGGAAGCACCAACTCCCTGAATATTCCAGCACCAACTGAATAGAAGCACCAACTTCCTGAATGTTCCAGCACCAACTGGATGGAAGCACCAACTTCCTGAATGTTCCAGCACCAA
>JASDQU010237740.1:3795-16914 GCA_032191745.1 Picea mariana | reverse complement strand
GTGTGTGTGTGTGTGTGTGTATGTGTGTGTTTATAAATATTTTTTTATTATAAGCAAGTGTGAAGGTGGTGGGGACGGGGAAGAGCAAGTAAGGAATGGCCAAGCATGAAAAGCGGTCGAATAGGCTTCAAAATAGGGTTACAAGGGATACGCATGAGAGGTCAGGAGAGGTATGGAATAGGGAAATTCTCGGTCAGACTCTTTTTCGCTAATATATTGAAATTTGTAATAGATATCCCATTACCTGTCAAGATCTTTTCTGCATGCCTATCACTGAATTCTGGGTGCTATTTGCAGGACGTAGAACAATGGAAGCGAAATCTTGAGCTCGACTATCCGGGAACCCACAATCGAAAAAATGGCTAAGTATGGAATAGGAAACTGGTCGGTCGGACTCATTTTCACTAATATATTGAAATTTGTAATATATATCCCATTACCTAACAGGATCTTTTCTACATGTTTCTGGACAAGTTGTGTAGTGATAGTCAATGTGATTGTCTCCTTGAGGCTTTTACTCATTAATGAAAATATTTACGGTTGTTGCATGGTGAGCTATTAACATTAAACCTCAATTATTGCATACTTGGAAAGAAGTGCGAAGGTGGTAGGCATAGGAAACAACGATTAGGAATTGGATATTTCATGAACCCACCAACCTGACAATCCACGAAAGAGATTCCAAGAAATGGCCAAGTATGGAAAGCAGATGGACGAGCTTCAAAATGGGGTGACAATAGTTCCCCAGGAGACGTGAGGACCCGATGGTCAAATTGTATGTCTCAGAACTTTTGAGTGCAAACTGTGTAACACAGAAGAGGGTATGATGTGGGAGTCTGACAGTAAATTTGTATATTGCGTAATTCTAGGTGTTGTTTGTAGGTCACAGAACAATGGAAGTGTAATCCAGAGTTCGCCTGCTTGGGAATCCATGATCAAAAAAGTGGCTAGGTATGGAATGGGGAAGAGGTCAGTCAGATTCGCGATATAAAAGAACACGTGAAAATGTGAACCCATAAGTCCGCCAACCTATGCAGTTAGACATTTTCGAAAAAATGACTAAGTAACCAGAAAGAGAAAGTAGAGGGGAGAAAGAAACGGGAATTTGGTTAAGTATAGAAGAGCGAAAAGAAGGGCTAATATATTCAAATCTGTAATAGATATCCCATTACCTGGAAAGATATTTTCTACATGTTTCTAGACAAGTTGTATACTTATTGCATATACTTGGAAAGAAGTGCGAAGGTGGCGGGCACAGGTAACAACAACTAGGAATTGGAGATTTTCTGAACCCTCCAACCTGATGATCCGCGAAAGAGATTCCAAGAAATGTCCAAGTGTGGAAACCGGTCGGACAAGCTTCAAAATGGGGTGACAAGGGTTACCAAGGAGACGTGAGGCCCCAATGGTCAAATTGTATGTCTCAGAGCTTTTGAGTGCAAAATGTGTAACATGGAAGAGGGGATGATGTGGGAATCCAGAAGTCAATTTGTATATCGCGGAAGCCTGGGTGTTGTTTCCAAGTCACAGAACAATGGAAGTGAAATTTAGAGACTGCCTGCCCAAGAATCTGCGATTGAAAAAGTGGCTAGGTATGGAATGGGGAAGCGCTCGGTCAGAATTGTGATATAAAAGCATAAGTGAAAATGTGAACCAGTGAGTCCGACAACTCGCGTAGCTAGACATTTTTGGAAAAACGACTAAGTAACCAGAAAGAGAAAGCAAAGTGGAAAAAGAAAGGGGAATTTGGTTAAGTATAGAAGAAGGAAAAGAAGGGGATAAAAGAGAGTGGGAAAATAGAAAAGCAGAGGGCAATTTTTGCAAGCGATAATTGGTCTCACACAAGCTCCATTGTTGCAAAGCCATCATTTTCTAGTCTAATATTTTATCCACTTACTCATTTTCTAATGTGCTTGTACCATTAAAAAGGGTGTGAGCAAATGCTTTGTTGAAGATCTGTTTTTATTGCAACTTGTGGGAGTAATTGTGTTCTTGATACATTCTTCAATGACTTTGACATATTATTTTAAGTATTAAACTTCCTACATGATGGGTTGTTAGCATTAAAGATTAATAATTACATATATAGAAATAATAATGATGAACTTGAATTTTAATATTGTGGTTGATTTCATAGTCCCATTTGACTTCAGCCACCATATATCAATATTTTTTATTTTTTTTTTTATTCGCAAAGAAGAAATTTGGTAATTTCATTAATAAAGTAAACGTGCTCAAATAGAGGCCAGGGATGGACAACTAGTAAAATGTTTCCTTTTGGAGTAAAGTAATGAAGGAAGCGAAAGGGAAATCAAAGATCATTTTCTCAGCAAGGTTGAGATGAGAACGAAATTTTTAGGACAAGGCCCCAACTACTGCATCGTGAACTAGTGTTGCTATGTTCTATCTAAATTACGAATAGAATTGAATGTTGGTTTGAAACTGACTGAAATTCATTTATGTTTCCATAGAATCCTGATGGGATCGGCACAATGCATTGTCATATAATTGTTCAATGCTCCATATTAGTTCAAATTACTTGAGCCAATACAATATTCAAGAATTACGAGACTATCAAACCATGCAAACGAGACGAGGTGTTAAATCCAACAAAGAAGCACCAACCAAGATTCCAACGAATTTTTTTTAATTGTAAATCTATAAAAAAAAATAGTGGGCAATTTATATTTATCCATAGACATTGGACCGAGTTCTTTTCACTGAAGCATTGAATATATTTTTCATAAATACAGGTACAGGAGCTACAAAAAAAAAAGAAACATGCATACAATTCTATGTTGTTCCTCTAGTGCGACAACATTTAGGAGCCATCGAGAAGCTCTTGAACATGCATACAAAACTCATTACCATGATTTTTTAGGAAGTCCTTGCAGTATTCTCCTCAGAAGGTCAATGTTGGATGCCACAATCTCAATATCTTACGGAAGACCTGAGGTGACAAAGAAACAAGAGAGTGGTTCCACTGTGGAATAATTCTTTGGCTTGAAGGAGGTCAACAAGACTCCTGCTCCTGACACTGGTGACCTAGAGACATTACAAAGCACCACTGAATTGTACAAATAACAGGGAAAATGCCACGGTGAGAAGAGTTTCCAATCCACAGCCACCCCTGGCAAGAGTATGACATCCCGCAACATCGCTCCAACAACCCACCCCAGTAAGAAAGTAGCCCAGAAATCTTCAAACATAGGAGGACATAAAAACCCTCCTCACGGTAAAATTGATAGTTCTCACAAGCATCCCGTTAGGAAGAAGAGAAAAAACATTATAGGGAAAGCAGAAGAGCCCGAAACTAAAAGTGATGACACACCAAGAGAACACCTCCTTACAGTCAAAGACTTTAGGGACACAACCTGCACGAGCAATTCGAGAGCTCCAAATTACTTCGTTTTGGGAAGAAGGGGACCAAGAGACCCCCTCCTTATAGGAAAATACTTCAAGGACACAAGCTGCATGAGCAATTCCAGAGGCCCAAATTACTCTGTTCTGGGAAGAAGGAGATGAGTGGTAGGAATATACCTTGAACTAGTGGGAGTTATGGTCCTCACCCCTTAAGATGTTAATTGTATATCCAGAGAACAGGAGAGTGGTCCCGCAATTGAATAATTATTTTTCTTGAAATATATCTCTGGGTGCATCAAGAGACCATTTATTTACAGTCAAAGACTTCAAAGACACAGGCTGTACTAGGAACAAATCCAAACCCAATCCAAAACCCTAAAAATGAAAGGAAAGGATACATATTTGAGGGTGAGGAATCCCATCCGAGCCGAGAGACTCAAACTCTTGAGCTGCAAAGTAGCTATTACGTTCAACGTTGGTTTCTTTTCTAAAAACCCTTCCTTTGGTATTGTCAGGGATTCCATCACCGAGCTAGGAAGTGCCCCCCGTTATGGTTTATTTCAATTTGGGCACAGGAGTGGGAACAAAGTCTGCATTGCCATATCATCGTTCATCATATCATATTCTTCTGGCTCAAAATCGACCGCATCAACCTCTACAACAGTCGTCAACACAAGCGGGTGGGCTGTCTGAACATGGGGGGTTGCCTTGGAATTCTTTGGCTTGGAATATATCTCTCGGTGCACCAAGGGACCATCTCCTTTTTTTCTTTTGGGTGGAGGGAGATGAGTAGTAATAATATTCCTTAGAGCACTAGAACTTCTAGTCATCATGCCCGAAGGTGTTTACTGTATATGGACATAACTGTTGTCGAACTGTTGCCATAAGTTAACAAGAATGTCTGTTTTCTCCAGATGACGTTTGAAATGAACATTCAGAAGGGATAATATAACCCTTTGCAAATCTTGGTTTAATGCGTATCAATGGGAGATCTCCTCAAGCCTTTCCCTGATCAATGACAATCTCTACAGTTCGTGCATAATGAGTTGTTACCATTAAAGCTTACTAATTGCATATTTATAAAAAAGTGTGAAGGCGGCGGTGAGGGTGAAGAGAGATTAAGGATTGGAGATTTCGTGAATCCGCCAACCAGAGGACGCGCGAAAGAGATTGCATGATGCTTGAAACAAACACAACCCTATGAAAATCTTGGTTTAATTCATATTAATGACAGATCTCCTCCAGCCTTTCAGACATTAATGAAAATCTTAATGGTTCCTCCACGATGAGCTAATAACATTAAAGATTAATAATTGCATATCTATAAAGAAGTGCAAAGGTGGCGGGGATGGTGAAGAGCGATTAAGAATTGGACATTTTGTGAACCTGACAACCCTCGAAAGAGATTCCAAGAAATGGCCAAGTATGGAAAGCAGTCGTTCGGGCTTTAAAACAGGGTCACAAGTTATACTCAGGAGATGTGAGGGGCCGATGGTCAAATTGTATGTCTCTAAACTTTTGACTGAAAAATGTGTAACACAAAACAAGGCACAATGGCAGATTTCGACAGTCAATTTGTATGTCACGGAATTTCAGGTGCTATTTGTAGGTTGTGGAACAATGGAAGCACAATGTTGAGCAAGCCTAGCCGGGAACTGACAATGGAAGTAGTGGCCAAGTATGAAATGGGGAAGCAGTTTGTTGGACTCATGATATAAAAGAAGGAGACATATTCAGAACAAGGCATATTGACATGCTTGAAAACAAGGCCACAAGTTATACTTAGGAGACGTGAGGGCCCGATGGTCAAATTGTATGTCTCCGAACTTTTGATTGAAAAATGTGTAACATTCAGAAACATTACTAAGTAACCAAAAAGGGAAAGTAAAGGAGAAAAAGAAAGGGGAATTTGGTTTTCAATTTGTAGATCGGGGAAGTCCGAGTGTTGTTTGTAGGTGACGAAACAATGGAAACGCAATGTTGAGGTTTCCTACTCAGGAACCCGCCATCCAAAAAGATGTTGAATATGGAATGAGGAAGCGGTCGGTCTGACTCGTGATATAAAAGCATCAGTGGAAATATGAACACGTGAATCTGCCAACCCGCGCACCTAGACATTTTCCGAAAAATGACTAAGTAACCAGAAAGGGAAAGTAGAGGGCAAAAAGAAAGGGGATGGAAATTTTTGGAAGTGGGAATTGGTGTTAAGAAAGCCCCAATTGATGGTTTTAATAGAAATTATGAAGTGCATTAAACAAGTGAACATGCTCTTCAATCAAGGAATAGATAAAGCGAGTTATGCTTATAGTTTCTAGGATGTGTTTGCATAAGAGAAGCATTGAAAAACCACATGAAAATCATTTTTTGGATGTTCAAGTAAAATTATTGTACTGTCAACTTCACCGTAAGTATAATAATGACAAATTTTAATTTTTAATTTTTTGTGGTTGATATGATAGTTCCATTGGACTTCACATAGCATATATCCTTTTATTTCAAAATGTTTTTGAAGATGAATTTTGGTAAGTTCATCGATCAAGTAAAAGTACTAAAATGAGCCACATACTATATTTTCTTCAGAGAGCTTACATTAAAAGGAAAATAAGGTCCTGTATATTCTTTAAGATCATAGAAAAACCGCTAAGATCCTAAATGTATCATTAATTTTCCAGAACGAAGAATACAACAAGAGCCAAGTAAACACCAAATGTATTGAAAGACGAGGCACAAGGAAACACATGAATACAGAAGGCACAAAGGGAGATTCCACAAGGGTCCATAGAGTAGTACGCATCGACCTATGCATCAAACAATTTGATATAAAAAAAACACACATGGCATTGGTTTTCTCTTACATGTGGGATATGTTCCCATGAGAAAATAACCGGGCCCATGAGAACCCTGAACTACAGCAGGAAAGCAGATGAACAAAAGTCTACCAAACACAAGACAACACAAAACCAACAGAGATTGGGCATTGTATCCCATCTATAACCAAATCCCCAAATGCGCACCAAGAAACTTGTCGATTACTATTTTACCATGAAGCAAGATCACTATGGACATTTTATTCTGATAGTACTATGTTCCATCACTACCAGTTCTAAAAATGACAAATTTCCAATATTATTGGAAATGCCTGATGGTTTCGTTCAGAGGAAGAATCCATTTTGACGGTTCAAAGGATGGACCTAATTTATTCACAGTTGGATACTTTGTATGGGGTTTGTCCTCATGCTTGTCGTTTCTGGACTGAACAATCTTATGCACTTCATGTTCAATTTGCCATGGCACTGCAAAATTATATTCATATCCTCATTGGGTAGCATGGACAAATACACATGATATTGTTTCGTTTCTTGCCAACGCTTGATATGAATTTTTTTTTCAGCGAATATGCATTATTGCATTGTCCTCATTTAAGGTAAATTTTCTATGGATCTGAAAGTCACGTGACATGTAGACATTGTTTGCCTTTTTCTGTAGGTATACTTCATATGGCAATTCTGCTAGTCTAGGAAGAAAATCTTGTAACAGAGGTTGTCTAATTTTACAATGTACAATTGTGTTGCCGATTGTTTAGATGGAAGCGTTGAGGCAATGTCTATATATGTAAGGGAATTTTTTACTGCATCATAGACAATCAATTGTACCATAATTTATGAAAGCAGAGGTAGAAGCAGGAGAGTTGCATTTGGCACATACAGGCTCGAAGGGGGTCAAGTACGCATTCGCTGCAACCAAAACACCCTCAACCTTGGCACGCGAGCATAGCAGTTAATATATTGAACAATACAATATACAACTGCACAACAAAAAAAAATTGCAGTGGTGAAGGAAATTTGTATGAGCAAAGTGTGGATGAAATTGTAGATGTATACGCACAACAATTGTTGAGCTAGTTAGTTTCTTGAGATCCTGTACTATGTTTGTTCGCAATTTTGTTACAAATGTTACTTGGGTTGTGTGAAAGATACTTTCTTTAACATCTCTTTTCTTTGTTATATTTTTGAAGAGCATAAGTGGAAATTGCACTTTATGCAATTGTTGTTCCATTGAGAGAAACAAATTTGAATAGGTGTCGAACAATTGTAGCTGCAACATGGAATAGTGAAATAGTTATGTAACATAACCGAGATACATGGACATGTGAAAGTAAAGGACAAAACTGGATATGGAGAATGGTACCATTTCCTTGTCGTTGTCCGACTCTCTATATTTTATATGTATAATGTGTTGCGAGCCAAGTTTTCTTGTGAGTATGACAGCTGCACCAATGGTTCTGATTGGGTAAGTTTCGTTGCTCTGTGCAAGTTGGCTGATTGTTGTGTCCGGTACGAAACGATATTCTGAACAAATTGCGGGATTTTTTTCCACAATACTTGTTTCTTTGAGAGATATAATTCGATGACAATCACCATGGTCATATATTGTTTTGGGAAATATATTAAAATTTGTAATGGATATCCCATTACCTGACAAGATATTTTCTGCATGTTTCTGGATAAGTTGTGTAGGGATAGTCAGCGTGACTGTCATCATGTCTTCATTGTCTGTCATGTCAGCACACACAATGCATCTAGTTTTGTTTTCCTTGTCCAAGTAGGTTCTATACACGACCATTATGTCCCCGACGAACACTTGTCCATTTCAACGACTGTTCAAGCGTTCTATTGATAGTATTTTGGGTGTTATAAGTTTAGACCTGGTGACATTTTTTGAACAGGAAAAGTAATGTGAATGGTAGTCTGCATTATTTTTTTGTTTTATTTTTTACCTGGCATAAATGTAGAAGTAGACGCACAACTTGGATGAAGTATGAAGGCCAGAGTTTTGTAACCATACCTCTTAGCCTACAGAACTTGCACTATGTTTGGCATCTCACTTGTGTTCGTCGATACTTATTGTGAACTGCAAAGTATGTGTTGCAGATGACATCAACATATTTATCATGGCATAGATGAATAAATATCTTAGGATATTTGTTTGATAAACATATCAGGAGAAAAATGTATGGATATTTACCTTTGGCCTTGTTGTTCTGTTGATGTTTGCAATGATTGACTGTTCATGCCCATGCCACTAGTCCAACTTTTTCTGATGCAAGCATGTGTAGATGAACATCAGAAGGACTAAATAAGAATATGCATTGTATATTTTCCATAGTTGTTCTGAATGTCACATACATGCTCGAAGGAGATGGAATACAAAATAGGGTGTCAAGGGATACTCAGGAAACATGAGGACCCGATGGTCAAATTGTATGGCTTGGAATGTTTGACTACAAAAATGTGTAACATGGAATAGGGCATGATGGGGGAGTACGACGACCAATATGTATATCGTGGAACCCCTGAAGCTAGAGGCGCAATCTTGAGCCCACAAGCCCGGAACCCATGATCGAAAAAGTGGCTAAGTATGGAATGAGGAAGCCATCGGTCGGAGTCATGATATAGAAACATGAGTATAAATGTGAACCCGTGAGTCCACCAACACACACACCTAGACATTTTCAGAAAAACGACTATGCAAAGAAACCAAAAAGAGAAAGTAGAGTGGAAAAACAAAGGGGATTTCGGTTAAGTATAGAAGAGGGAAAAAAGGGATAATAGAGAGAGGGAAAATAGAAATGTGGAGGGAAATGTTTGGAAGCGGGAAGTCTCAACGAAGGCCCATTGTTTCCAAATCATCATTTTCTAGTCCAATATTATATGCACCTACTCATTTTGTGTGTTTGATTTACTATCACAGTTGGTATACCTTTTCGAAGATTGTACTTCAGCCTCCTCTGCTGTGGCATATAAGAATTCATCCTCTTGTCCAACTAATCTGTTTCTTTCAATGTAGCAATGCAAAAGATACAGTGGACATGTAGGTAAGTTAGTATATAGAAAGACATGTAAAAAAATAAATACAGTTCTATTTATTTGAATGTAGCATCATAGAGAATACAATTCACATGAAGATGAGTTACTATGTAGGAAGATATGTAGTATCTACATACAATAAATTAGGTGCAAAGTGGTAGAACAAGTAGAACAAATATACATACAATAAATGAAATACTAAACAATGGAATATGAAAAAAGAGTATAAGCATGCACCTTTGTATCTCCTCTTCCACATTTGTGGCAAAGAGTCCCTCGTCTTCTCCAATTATTCTGTTTGTTTAAATGTAGCAATGCAAAAAATACAATGGACACGAAGGTAAGTTGGTGTGCAGGAAGACATGTAAAGAAATAAATGCAGTTCTATTTATTTCAATGTAGAAACACAGAGAATACAATTGACTTGAAGATAAGTTATTATGTAGGAAGACACACAGTATTTACATACAATAAATTAGCTGCAAAGTAGTAGAACACATATACAAACAATAAATGAAATACAAAACAATGGAATATGAAATAAGAGTAGAAGCATGCACCTTTGTATCTCCTCTTCTACATTTACGGTAAAGAGTCCTTCGTCTTCTCTAGTTATTCTATTTGTCTCAATGTGGGAACGTAAAAAATACAATGAACACGAATGGAAGTTGGTATGCAAGGGAGAACAAGTAATATGTACATACAATAAATGAGAATCAAAGGAATAGAGTAAAAGAAAGTTAGAAACATGAACCTTTGCTTTTCTTCATCCATGGTTGTAATTATATAGAATTTTTCCTGTCCAAAATATATGACCAGACAAAAAATATTAAGAAATTGCATGGTCCTAGCTGAATGATTGGGTTTGTGCACTAAAAGTATCCATATATTCTTTGGGACATGGAAATATAATTTTGTAATATCTTTGATGTATATTTCATATTTCAAGTACAAGTAAAATTGTATTGTGGTCAGACCAGTCCGTGTATAAGATAAAGAGGTTGTATTGTGATATGGGCACATTTCACCATATATGGTTAATATGTGTGTTTTTCACATGTTTTATCTTAACCAAAAGAAAGTGGACATTGTAATTGCACATGTAGTTTTCCAATTATTTTTTATGCTTCCAATTATTTGTTATGCCATTATTTTGTAGCATGTCAACAATGAATTATACTAGAATGATAATGGTTTCATCCAAATGTAAATGGTGTGATGCATTTGGGAACACATTCATTATGTTAGCAATGTTGCACGTGAAGCGACATAGAAATTGAATATTGCAATTTGCAATCCACGTAACACTACTCTTGCTAGCACCATATCAACATCATTTTCTTCTACAAGAACATTTTTCAAAGGCCTGTAGGTATGGTTCATATTTAGGAGAAACAATTGGAGAAAAATTTAAGAGCGGGATGGAAAGATATACCAATTTTATGTAATTTTGTTGCAGCCTAGGCACGGTTGTACCATACCTAGCCCTTCTACACCTACATGCAGTGTTCTTCTACAACAACATCTTGCAAAGGAAACAAGCTTGACATCATATTTTTCATGTGAAAGACATGGGTTTGGTTCCTGTACGGGATAGGTAGGTATAGGTTAGGTGCTATATTTTGACTTCGTCACACACACACACAACAAAGGACCAGAATTTGCAATGCTAGAAAACATGACAACCAGAGTTATGTACACGAAGTTGGCATGGATGCGGTGTAGAGTCTCGGGAATAAATTGGAGGAAAATTGAAGAGCAGGAGAAAAATATATGCCAGCCTCTATGGAAAGTCTGCAGGACAAGAAGGATGGATAAATACTTAAACATTCTTAATTGCAAAATTCAAACAACGAATAGTAAACAATGAACACAAATGAAAGTATGCTATTGAAACTTACTCGTTAATGGTGGATGACAAAACCACAGGTCCACTTGTGGGTGCAAGAATTGAACAATGCAAAGTGAAAAAAACAACTCCAGGACTTGAACACTGCAAATTGCAAAAAACAACTCCAACTGTCGGCGCAGGACCCCAACCTTGCAAATCTGAAGCAAACAAAAGTAAGAAACAAGAAACAAACCAGTGAGCAAGCACCAAAAGGACCAACTGCAGCTGCAGGACCTCAAACTCACAAAATTGAACTAAACAACAACAAGCAACAATCGATGAACCAACGAACCAATGAACAAGCAACAACCACTGAACCAGTAAACAACATATGTATCATCAATGATGACCAAATTGGATCCCAAGCATAGAATAAATCCGAAACATATGATGACCATGCGAGTGGAAATACTTAAACATTCTTACTTGCAAACTGCAAACAATAAACAACAAAGAACGAATACAAATGAAATTATGGCATCAAAACTTACTCAGCAACGATGAACAATAGAAGAATAGGTCGAATTGTGGGTGCAGGACTTGAACCCTGCAAAGTAAAAAAAACAGCTCCAATTGCGGGTGCAGGATCCCAACCCTACAAAGTTGAAGAAAACAAAAGAAAGCAACAAACACCAACAAGTCCAACTGCAGGTGCAGGTCCTCAACCTTGCAAAGTTGAACCAAACAACAATAATCCACAACTGACGAACCAACGAACCAACGAACACGAAGCAACCACCAAACCAATAAACAATATATGTATCTTCAATGATGACTAAATTGCATTCCAAGCATAGAATAAGTATGAAACATACGATGGCTATGCAACTGACAGTGGACAACAATATTGTCCAAATTCACTGCAACATTGTATGGAAAAAATCAAGGAAAAATGTACTGTGAGAAGCCTATTTAGGTAAACATTTAAGGATATCAGGGCTGTTTAAGGGCCTCATGCTATGCAAACATTTAAGATGCCGGGCATGTTTAAGGGAATTGCGCTATGTAAACATTTAAGTTGTCAGGCCTATTCAAGTACCTCAAAAAGAGTGTTAATGCTCTAAACTTTCGGTATGCAAACATTTCAATACAAATAGAAATAATAAAAACATTAAAAAAGAGCGTCGATGCTCAGAACTTTCAGTATGTAAACATTTCAATAAAAATTAAAAAATTAAAAAAAACCATCCAAGCTCAAAACTTTGGATATCTGAACATTTACAACATTGGGAACAACGAAGCTGACAATAAGACTTCCAATCCATTCTCCAATGAGACGATGACATATAAGGCTTTTTTTATTATATAAAAAATAATGTTTTTACTTCTATAGTTTGAACAATACAGATGATGCAGAAATTTATAGTCAAACGCCATATTAATATGAAGTCAACGAATCCCCCGGATGGGCTGTCAATGGGATCATCGTGCACATGGACAGGTGGGAGGATGCCTAGCCACAACCCACTCAACATTATGCCACCGCAGCCCACACTCACTTCAAACATTTAATCCATGCATCCAACATATCGATTGACATACCCCTACATTGATTTCTGCACAAAGCCAGTTATGGAAATGGCACTCCAGCTCACAGGGTTGTAAATGCGATGGGATGTCCTCCTAACCAGTCCCATCGCAAACCTCGGATCCATGGTTTTTGTTCCGTGCCGGTGAAGCTCATGGCTCATTCACATCATTTGCATGTCGCTCCTCACACACCAGTCCGAGATTCTCTTCACCTCTGATTCGAGATTATCCCTCTGCTCCACCTCTGCTTTGAGCTCTTCCTTCCACTCCACCTCTGGTCCATTTCCTCCCCTCCTCTCCTTCTCTTCTTCCCAATTCCGCGACAACGAGGAAAATCAAAGCGTGGGGCGGCTTGGTATGTTGCAAGGGGCAGAGGCTCGCGGGGTTGAGGTAGGCAAGCTCTTCAAAACTTTCCTCAGGCTCTTGTTCATGCCTCCACTTTGGAACTCCCTCCTGACTGTGCCACCA
>JASDQU010237737.1:1403-16914 GCA_032191745.1 Picea mariana | reverse complement strand
TCAGGGGAAGTTATGACTTCCCTCACTGGTTCTGCAGCTCTGGGAACCTCCCTCACTGATTCTGCAGTCTTGGGGATTACGGGTTCCTCTTCATATACTTCTTCAAGATGGCATCTTCTTGATTTCTTGAGCGCTGCATCTTCATCAAAGGTCACATCCCTGCTGATTTCAATGTGACGGTGACCTGGTATATAGATTCTGAAGGCCTTGGAGACCTCATAGTATCCCAGAAATATTCCCTTCTTTCTTGAGGGTTCCAACTTGTTTCTCTTCTCTTTCGGTATATGAATAAATACTGGGCAGCCAAATATTTTGAGATGGCTTACCTTTGGCTTCTTTTCGGTGAACATCTCTTCCGGGGTCTTAAGCCCAAGTGCACTATGGGATAATCGGTTCTGCACATATACAATTGTCATTGCTGCTTCTGCCCATAAGCACATAGGAAGATCTTGATCATGGATCACAGTCTTCATAGCTTCCATTCTCGTTCTGTTCTTTCGTTCAACTACACAGTTTTGTTGGGGATTATAGGGAGTAGTGAGTTCCCTCTTGATCCCAACATATTTGCAGAAGTTCACAAACTCTTTTGAGGTATATTCTCCTCCATTATCTGACCTCAGTGTCTTAAACTTTCTTTCAGAAAGATTCTCTATCAAGGCTTTGAACTCCTTGAACTTGTTGAACACTTCATCTTTAGATTTCAAGAGATACAACTAGGTCTTACGAGAATAATCATCAATAGTATACATACCCACTAATGGAGGACGATGGCATTAGGCCACACACATCTGAATGAATGAGTTCTAGGACTCCTTCTGCTTTGTTGTCTCTCTTCGGAAAAGGGTTCTTGATGTTCTTCCCTTGTGCACATCCATTGCATACGCCTTCATGGTCAACCTTAAGTTCTGGTAAACCAGTGACCGCTTTGCATATGTATGGTAGCGCCTTGTAGTTAATGTGAGCTAATCTTCTATGCCAACGTTCACATGGATTCTCAATGGCGTGGGTCATGGCAGCTTCTGAGTGACCCTTTAGCTTATGCAAGACACCTTCTTCTTTTCCAATGATGATTGCTTCATTTATGGTCTCTCCTTTAGCACGTTGCCTTCTGCAACCTTTACTATAGCTTTCTCAGTGTTATTACTTGTGACCTGGAGCAAGGTCAACAAAACAACAAGCAAGAGTAATATCCTGTTGATAATATAAAGCAATCGCACGAACAATCATCACATTAGCTCCTTTAGAGCTATCACTTGCAACTTGTCTAAAGCAAGATTTAAAGGTAAGGAATACAATACGAAATGAGGTCAACACTCTCATAGTGTTGTGATCAAACATTCCTCCATGGCAACCTGGAACTAACACACGAGATTCTTCCAAGAGGAGGTGTTAGTTGTATCAGACAAATGATTACGTCAAGCATTTACCTCTATATGCTCACATGCTATCAAGTATGATACTTTACAAGGACTGCTATCTCAACTATAGTCATCAACTTGTCATGTGTACCTTTGAATCTTATCAACTTGATTAGTCAAACCTGGAGCCTTCTCCTCAGGAATGAGTGCTTGCTTTTCTTCCGAGTCTCCTTCACTCAAGATGACAAGTGCTTTCTTCAACTTGTCTTCTGTACTAAGACAATACGCTATCTTGACAGAAGGTTGGGTTAGAGGGTAAGCTCTATGATCTCAACTTTTAATCCATCTAATACCTTGACTCAGAAAAGGTTAGAATGATGCAACATTGATCAATATAACAAATGCATGCATATCAGAATAATCACACCTGGGTTGCATTATTCCTCTGAATGTGTTGGATCTTGAGATCCTTTTGGATCTATGGCAAGAGATCCCTTCTCCTGTAAATACTCTTTAAAGTTTAACCATTTAAACATATGTGAGTACATACCTCTGATAGCATTTGCAGGTGGTGGCACCATCTGGCAGCAGCGGTAATCATTACCAACTCTTTAAAAACTTCAAGGGTGACTGCAACTGGTAGTACAGCTGCAACTGCAACTGGTTCTGAGACTGCAACTTAGGATTTTATGAGGAAACCTAATTTTTCAAACTTTAAATTTTGAAATTCTGATCCAGGGGATAGATGCGCTGAGCTGAGGCGAGTAAGCTGGTGCAGTCAGAATTTCGAAAATCCAACTTTTACCCCTCAAACTTGATCTGTGGATTTCTGGTCTGGTGCTTTTGGTTTTCTGGTACTTCTGGTACTTTTGGTACTCTGGTTTTTTGGTTTTCTGGTACTTTGTGAAACTAGGGTTTCACTTTCCAGGGGATCTTAGCCACTGAAAAGGTGCGCTGAAGGTGCCAAAATGATCCTTGGGGGAGGGCACACTTTTCTATATGGTTTTAGGGCTGAAATACCTCTCCAACAAAAAACCTTAATTTTCATGTACGACAACAATGACGTTTTTCACTTTTCTCTTGTGAAAGATGCTCTCTTCAGCTTGGATTGATACCATGTTAATGTTTAAGCCATTATTATAGTTCTTTGCATTTCAATAGATAACAATAGCATAATACAAGATCACTGAGAAATACACAATCACAAGAGACACAACATTTATCCTGGGAAACCCTCTAGGGGAAGAAAACCCAACAAAACTTCCTTATTATAGATAGCCAATACAATGCCAAGAGATAACTCAAACTAAAACAGAAGATCCTCTCCCAAAGATGCGCCACTCTCTCTCCTTCTTCTCTAACTGCAGTTCCGAAACTTGTCTCTCCAAATGAGCAAGTGAGTTGTGTGTTTAAATGAGGCGCTAGCCTCCTTATTTATACAAGACTGGCACGTGTGAAGTGTCTCTTCACTGGCAGGGCCGACCTCTCCAACTGGGTGGTTATAACCACCTTTATTATATTTCGGGGCCTCTTTAATATCTTCTTGGGCCGACTTCTTATTCTGCCTATTACAATTATCTTTTGACCAATCTGCAAAAGGGGATTTGGTCCTTTATAATAACCGACATGATCAATCCGCAATGGGGATTGATCCAATGAATAATATATCAAATAATAATAAGAATACACTTTGCAGTGACATTATTTTAACAAATCCTTTCCAAGGTTCCACATCATTAATGCTAGATAAGTAGTACTGATGTTGATTACCAATGTTTTACCAAAAATTAAGATTTACATGCAAACTGATTGTAGGTAGTAATATACAAACAATCTAACATCCACGTAACTAGAAAATAATATTGAAACAAAGAGGCAATTTCAAATTAGAGTTGAAGATCTCGGTGCTTCTAAAGTTACATTTACTTTTGAAAATTCTCAATACTCTATAATTGCAAAGTACAAAATGCCTAGGTTGCCATAAAGGAATCTCTTAACATTAAATAAACATTAATTGGCCTTCTTACCTGGCTAAAAGAATCTGAGAATGATGATCTGGCAGTCAGGAACTCAAGAATTCTTCGAACATTGTTCAGAACGATTTTATCCTCCACTGTAACTGTAGGAAGCAAAGCAGCAGACCTAATAGATCCCAGTAGAGGAACTGTGCCAAATACTGGAATGAGTCTCTCAACTCCTAAAATTGTAGACAAATTTGCCAGCTGCTCCCGAGAGAGGGCATCGATACCTTTAACTATCTGCATAAGAAATATAAGATATGATAAATCTTAGTAATGTCCACAAATGACCACCAAGGTAGGTCAATGGGACTCAAAAGTACTATCTAGTAGTGACAAACTGTGAGAGTGCCGAATCAACTCCCATAAGCTAAAAGATAAAGCATAAAATAAAAGAAGCTTAACTACTGTATGAGAAAAATGAATCCAATGGATATATTACAGAGGCAGAAAATACAATAAGAAACTAGGAACAATAGTTATACTCAGCTATAATTTATGCATAGCTTAGAAAATAATAGTACTCCTAAATATTCTTAAGGCTTGTAGCTTAGGTTTCACCATAATCAGGGAATGATTTAAAATGGTCTATCAGCCTTGTAAGAATTCATCAAGTACGATCTTCATGATAAATGAAAAACAATTTTAGAAAGAATGACAACTTCAATATTTCAGTCAAGGCATTTCCTAGCCGTTGAAAAACTGTTAATCTTGTAGCCAAATATGGGCTATTTACCATTTTTCATAGATCTCTCCTTACTGATTTCAGCATTTAGTCTATCTCTTTCCATAGGGTAGACGTTACTAGGAATAACTTTATAAAAATGATTTTTGCTTCAACTAGCCTATCAGTCATAACATAGGGGATGATTTATATCAGATGGCTAAAGAGGTTTTTTGTTATGGAAAATTGCCAGAGCAAGGGGTTGATCAAATTAATTCCAAAAACTGCAGCCAAGGAATCTATTAGAGGGTGGTTCCCTATAGCTTTGCTAAGTGTTTCTTATAAAATCCTGGAGAACGCAGTGTCATTAGACATGAACAGACTTGTTCAGAGGAAGTTCATTTTTGGATACAGTGATTTCCGTATGGGCCGCTATGGAATGGGCTAGGGAGACTCAACAGACTGCTATCCTTCCGAAAATTGATTTTCACAAAGCTTACGACAATAGATTGGGTTTGGAGAGCTTGACTTGTACCAGTTTTGTGATTAAGTTGTTGTATGTATTTGTAATTCATTAATTATATATATATATATATATATATATATATATATATATCAATTTTCCAGCAGTCCAACTATTGCATACTTGCAGATTTGATGTTTAGCTTGTGTTATCTTCTTGATTGGGTGGATTCCAGCACTTCTTGTTCATGCTGATTTGACATTATATTGCTGAAATTGTTAAGTGATTTAACAACATATATAAGACAAATGAGAAGATTTTCTGCTGTAATCAAGTTATTTCAGATCTGTTATTTCTGCTGTAATCAAGTTATTTCAGATCTGTTATTTTTGCTGTAATAAAAAAATATTCTTACAATGCTTTAATTGCAGGAGTAGTTGCTTTGTCTTTCTTATTTATTCATTCTTCTATTTTCTAAGTGAAAACAATATCACATGCACAAATGGATTTAAGAACAACTCTTGCATTGAACAACAAAATAAAAGTATTTTTTAATTCCTTATCACCATAAAATTGCTTCCTTTTCTGATATTGGACAAGATCAAGGATGTCAATTCTAGTCAAACTATGGGTTTATGACAAGCCAAAATGATAGGTAAAATTTCCACATGTTAAGATGATGGATGCCATTTCAATAGCATAATAGAACCCATCAGCACTAATTTCGTAGCCAAAATTATTACCCTTACATCCTACGGAACTCTTGCAATGATTCTTGCAAGAGTTGTTTCATCCTTTCTTGAGATTCAAGGAAATACCCCCTTCAATCTTCACCTAGCAGTTTTTCCATCACTTGTGAGTATATGCTTCTCTCCAAAAATCATGTTGCATGCACCAGTATGTTCTAATGTAGTCAGTGTCAGTTTCTACTGTCTAGCACAGTTTTCAGCATAGGCAAACATTTTTTCCTGTCATTTTAACTATTGTTGTACATCAGTTGGATTTGGGGTCATGGATGGAAAACTTCACAATCTAATACAGGGGAATATCAGCAGATCTTGAAAATAAAAGCAATCTTGTATGTGTGGCAACAATATCATCATCATTTAAAACAATTAGAAGGAACATATCTTCTAGAATAGTCAAGACATGTAACTAATAAGCATTGGCTTATAAATCAAAATGTGTAAGAGGCCATACCTCATCCAAAATGAATTCACGGAAAAAATCACCTTCCTCTGATAGGAGAAATGCTAAAGCAGCTCTTGTCTGAACTTTTTGTTGGGGTTGATCTGGTGCATATTGGAATGGACCAGGAAAAGAGGGCCGCGAGCGAACTTGTAGTATCCCAAGATTAGCCATGTTGCCTAACATTTCCTCTCCACCTCCACTTTTTGCTGCTGTAGTAAATGTTTCAAAGGCTTCCATGACATCAATAAATCTCTCTGCATCAAATACACCAGATTTTCCATATATAGTGTATCTTAAAGCATTCCTTAGCCTGGGAGAGTTGTCTGTCAAGAGTCTCTAGAATCACAAAAGAGTTAATAGAACTTGTTAGGATTTTACCTAGAGATGACCTACAACAATGAAAATTTTATACAATACTTAAACAATATCCCATACAAGATGTCAGATGCAATATTTTTGTCTTTTGGAAATGGCTCAGAGAAACGTTCTTTTAAGGACAAATTTATTACAAGGAAAACAACTAATCAACTAATTATATTTACTACCTATCTGCTTCAACATTATGGCCATTTAACACAAGGAATCAACATATGCTCTCTTCCTTCTATGCTGCATTAACCGTTTGATGAAGAGTATATCAGCTTCATTATACATCCAAAATTACTCCATACCAATAACACTATGATAGACATGAACTTATATACAGAAAGAAATGCAAAGTTTATTGAAGAAGAGACTGTTACAAGCTGGAAATAAATAGAAAGGACATAAATAGATTTTAGAAGAATTCTAATCATTATACAGGAATCGCACTGTAAAACAGAAAAGTATGAAGCTCAAAAAATTAATTATAAGAAAAGTCAATATTTGATGAACACTCTCAATGGTGGTTTGCCAGGTTGGTGAAAGCAGGGTGTTGTTATTGCCCCCATTAGGGTTTGTTGCCTCCTTATACACATCTCAGGTAACGGGAAAGAAATCTTCAATCCATTGCATGTGTCCTTGCGGCCAAGTCTCGAGTTGAGATACTGTCACTCAACACTCAACTCCTCCGTCTAGATCAACTTCTAGCGAAGCCAAGGGGGGTGGTCCCTAAGAAAATAAACTAAGGCTAAGTAATCTATAGCACAAAATAAATCTAGGAGTTTAATGAAAGCAAGAGCAATACAAGTAAATCTACTCTAGCAGCATATAATGACAACAATGAAAATTGTTTATGCTAAATGTATTAAGCAGATCAAATACTTCAATATGAATGATAACAACTGTTAATAAGAAATTGGAAGTGCTTGAAAGTAAAAGTTGATAAGCAAAATGGAAATAAAGTGGACCAGTGCCAATAGTAAGATAGTTGCTGCAAGAATGAAAGATGTACTGCATGTTCTCTTGACAGTTTTATTGTTTAAGATGAGTTCTTAAGTTAGTGGGTTTATTCATGAAGTTACTTGAATAAGTGCAAGTCCACTTGTGAGTGCAAAACATGTGCATGCGATTGCAATAAAAGAAATCTATTCTAAATGTTTGGCCCTTTAGAAGTTATCCTTCAAATCGGTACTATTATCGCACAATTTGTACTTTGATAGAAGAAAGGATAAATGGAAGGCAAATTGGCGTAACGGGAGACTATCCTATCACTGTCACCTCAATAGGATGTCCCTTTCTATTTAGGGTGGTAGGCCTAGGGGAGGCGTTTATTCATGAAGTTACTTGAATAAGTGCAAGTCCACTTGTGAGTGCAAAACATGTGCATGTGATTGCAATAAAAGAAATCTAATCTAAATGTTTGGCCCTTTAGAAGTTATCCTTCAAGTGGGTACTGTTATTGCACAATTTGTGCTTTGATAGAAGAAAGGATAAATGGAAGGCAAATTGGCGTAACGAGAGACTATCCTATCACTGTCACCTCAATAGGATGTCCCTTTCTATTTAGGGTGGTAGGCCCAGGGGAGACGTTTATTCATGAAGTTACTTGAATAAGTGCAAGTCCATTTGTGAGTGCAAAACATGTGCATGCGATTGCAATAAAAGAAATCTAATCTAAATGTTTCGCCCTTTAGAAGTTATCCTTCAAGTGGGTTCTGTTATCACACAATTTGTACTTTGATAGAAGAAAGGATAAATGGAAGGCAAATTGGCGTAACGAGAGACTATCCTATCACTGTCACCTCAATAGGATGTCCCTTTCTATTTAGGGTGGTAGGCCCAGGGGAGACGTCCCCGGTAACCTGGGGTTTTGAGAAGGGAAAGGGAAAAGGCTAGGTAAAGGTTCCCTCTCACAAGTCACCACCGATTAGAAAGTCCGGTTTAAATAACCAATAAAGAGATAAAATATTAGAAGTACCTGCCCAGAACAAAGCAACAAGAAACTATATATATTTGCAAGTACACTTGCCGTTAGTACTTCATAAAACCTTAGACTTTGTCAAATAAAGCAATGGCTGATATGAATGTGAAGTAAACAGAAATTTATGGCAACAAATATATATAGCAATAACTTCACAATTATGCCTCAATAAAGCTTCAATAATGACTAAAAATGATAACATAAACTTGGCAAAATGCTAGTATTTGTCAGAAGCAAAGAAGGCAATGTAAAATCAGCTCTAGCACTTGCTTTTAGATGCTTTTAATGCTGCAAAATATGGCTATAGCTTACTTTAGTAACAACAACAACAAAGTTAGTAGGTTAGGCTATTCTAGTGTTAGAAGTAGTTAGTAGAAGGCTTAAGGTGTAGGTTTTGATGGTTGTTTTGATCAAAATACTCAAAGGAGGTCTTAGACTATTGCTTTCTTAGGGCAAATGGAGTCAATGAAGTGGCTGCAAATGTTGAAGGAGCAGAATGATAATGGGAGAGCCAAAGACAAGAGGAGTTGATTTGATGAAGTGTTGGTAAGCCAAGGCTTCATCCGCCAAACCCTAGGGGAAAATGACTACTAAGGTGTAAGTAACCCTAGGCCTTAGTAGATTTTCCTCCCTCTTAAACTCAAAAAATGAAACAAGTGACGGTTAAGATGAAGCAACAAGTGTTAGAGTGTTCCAATGGCAAGGCACTAGCAATGGCTTCAAGAAAAACGGCTCCTTGGCACAATCTAGTAAGTGGATAGCAAATTGAGACAAGGACAATAACATGTGCTTGATCTCCTAGGGTTTAGGCTAGCAATTTCATAAGCTTTAGCAAAATGCAAAGTAAGATACTATAACCATTCAAAAGAAAGAAGAATTGCAGAATTCAACTTACATTCACCAAGCATAATCTAGCACATCACTTAGTTGTAGACTTTCCACCAAGAAAATACCCAAAAACACCAAAAATAACCTTCCTTCAACAAGCGCGCACTAAATTTCAGTCATGAAACCCTAATTAGGGTGCAAATTTCAGACCTCACACAAGTGTGAGTGAAAGATGATGAAAAATAAGGAGGATTTTCCCCTTATTTATACAATACAAATGACCAAAAATAGGTCAAAAAGGCTGACATGGCTAGTTACAAATAATATACATTTTTTACATTAAATGTCGTAATTAAACCCTAAAAATGTTGTAAAGGTGACGTCATGCCCTTTTAGGGTGACGTTAGGTCCTTTTAGGGCAACGTTGGCCTCCTGGAGCAAAACGTTAGGCCTCCTTGGGCCTCAGGAACCTGCCACACGTGCCACTTGGCACACAACTGCCTCCAAAACACTCCAAAACGTTGGATGACGTCATGGGTGACCTCGGTGACGTCATGGGCCATCCAAGGCCTACATCATGGTGGAAAGGGCATAGCTCCCTTGGGTCCAGGCTTGCCAGGCTGTTCCTGGTGAAACATCGTCCTATCTCTCTGGTGCAATCCTTTGATCTGTCTCTGCCCCCTGCTGGGGTCTCAACATCCATCTGGTGGACCTTTAGCCCCATGGAGGTTCGAACTAATCATCTCCCCATGTGTACATGTCCATTGGGTGTGGCCCTGCAACATCAACAGATACGCCCTCCATGGGCTCATAAGTCACAGGGATCATAGCAATGTCAATCACATCTAATCATCAAGTTATTAAACATGTGCATAAAACCCCCATTACCAGGACAAGTGCTCAAAGACATTATACTAATCTGCAAGCCAAGTTTGGAGGGGACGCTAGGACGTCCTATTGGGCTGATGCTCATTGGATGTGGGATGTTTTCAGGGGAAGTCAAATCTAGGCCATGTGAGTGGGTGAGGTGCACTTGTCATGGATGCAAATGTTTCCAATCCCATTCATGCCTTTTATCTTTTATTCTTATTGTTTTTTCTTTCAAGAGGCTAGTTAGGGGACACTGCTTTGGCGTGGTGACCAGTGGTGGCAATGTTACCCACAAGCATTTCACGGAAATGAGAAGGCTGGCTCGTGATGAGACCCCCTTTCTCTTGGCTATGCCACCAAGAGCCACTACCCTGGCATGGTGACCAGCTATTGGTAGTGTCATACCGCTACATGCCCATGGACCTAATAGGTTGGCTTGTGATGAGACCCCCTATCCTCTAACTAGGTCTTGTTTTATTATTTTTATGGGTCCCTCTGTTTCTTGCTGAGAAGCTTTTTATTGCTTTCTTGGGGATCCCTGGGCGAAGCATCTCAAGGTTTCATTCTTTGGCTTTTATCTTTTTCCATCTACTTTTACCCTCTGGGCCTTTAGCCCCTTCTTCCCATAAGGTAAGGTACAACCCTTAGATATTTGGCCAACCCAATGCCCAAACCAGTGTAATGGGATGGATGAGTGGGAAAAAGATGGAAAGTGGTAAGTATGGTGGGAGCAAACGATGACCTTTCATGAATCCCCCCAGTGGCAACTCAAACCCTATGGGTACCAACTTACTAGGGCATCCTGTCATTCCCCCCAGGTATGGTCAAGTGGAAAGGCATAAGTTCCAAGCATACATTAGAAGCAAAAGGAATTTAATGCACATATTCAAAGGTTTTGAGGATCAGAGTGACACATACCATGATACCCGGGCTCATTACCTCATGGAGCAAGATCCATCTCTACTGCAGGACTAGGCCGAGGTGATGGATGTTGCTGTTGCTGACAAAGTGGAGGCGTTGAAGAATGAAAGGATGGGTCCTCCAGGGCCATGCTTAAGTCGATTTGGCTCTCGGTACTCCATGTCTAGGACCTGTGGGCCTCGAGACATAATCTCCTTAGTTATCCCTAGGTTAGGGGATAACATCTGGCTCCAACTCAGGGACATGTGCTCACTGTAGAGCTCATGAGAACCTCAACATCTCTGGCATAACCTGTGACTTGCTTGATCTCAACATAAGACTTTTAGCAATCATTTGGGGTGGTGATATCACCCCCGACTCATATATATATAATACAAAATAAAAGCAAGCATATATATAGATGAAAATACAAACTACTCTAGCATGAAATGCAAATGCCTACCTACTTACCTCTACTTACCTGTTGGCTGAAAGCTAGGTGTAATCAAATAACCAATGAAACCACCCTAGCAATGTCTTGCAATACCTACCTTTGTGCTTCAACATAAACCAAAACAGTAATAAGTTAAGCACAAAAATAACATGAGTTAGAGAATGTACTATATCATCGGAAATTATAAAGTCTAGATCATGGAGGCAGGAGGGAGGGACAAAATCATGCCAAGTCATACTCTCAGGAGAGTGCTCAATCCATCTCAGAAAGGGATCATGAAAAGTCAGAGGTCTAATAGACTAACTCAAAGAGTCTGAAGGTTGGCTACCTTGGAAGTCTTCACAATCTGAGGTCTGGGAAGGAAATAGCAAAAACTTAGAGGGTGACTGAGAATAGCACCTCCTACACCCTTGGACCAAGTTTCAGCTCAGTCAGACAACTTTTGCTATGGGTTTGTCCACCCGGAGTGTTAGTCAGTCAAAAACAACAATTTTAATTGCTAAAGTCCAAACATGGCAAAAATGTAATTTTTAAAAATGAGTTCAAAGGATGATGTAAAGATGGATAAAGGTGAGAGAGGTTTTTCCCTGCTCATCCATCCCATTACATTGGTTCGAGCATTGGGTTGGCCAATCATTTAAGGGTTGCACCTTGCCTTGTGGGAAGAAGGGGTATTCCGTAGATACCAAATCCCTTAATCTGGGATTAATTTAGAAAACCGCTAAAAATAGCAAAAACCACCCATAAAAATAATAAAACAAGACCTAGTCAGAGGATAGGGGGTCTCATCACGAGCCAGCCTATTAGGTCCATGGGCATCTAGCGATATGACACTACTAGCAGCTGGTTACCATGCCAGGGTAGTGGCTCTTGGTTGCATGGCCAAGAGAAAGGGGGTCTCATCACAAGCCAACCTTCTCATTTCCGTGAAAGTGCTTCTGGGTAACATTGCCACCACTGGTCACCACGCCAGGGCAGTGTCCCCTGATTAGCTCCTTGAAAGAAAAAGCAATTAAGAAATAAGAATAAAAGGCATGAATGGGCTTGGAAACATTTGCATCCAGGACAGGTGCAACTCGCCTTCTACAAAGGCACCCACAGGTAAGCCTAGCATTTCCCTGCTATCACTGCACCCCTTGTCAGGACATCCCTTATCCACCTCACCCATTTACATGACTTGGATTTGATCTCTTACGGAAGCATCCCTTTTCTAGTGGACACTAGCCCAATAGGACGCCCTGTCACTTCCTCCAAACTTGCATTGCAGATTTGTATAATGTCTTTGAGCACTTGACTGGGTAAAAGGGGTTTTATGCACATGTTTAATAAAATTGATGATTGGATGTGATTGACATTGCTATGATCCCTATGACTTATGAGCCCATGGAGGGCGTATTTGTTGATGTGCAGGATCATACTCGATGGACAAGTACCATATTGGACAGGTACACATGGGGAGATGATTAGTTCGGACCTCCATGGGGCTGAAGAGCCCACTAGATGGATGCTAAGACCCCAACAGGGGGCAGAGGGGTTTGCACCGGAGAAGAGGAGGACGTTCCACAGAGGCACCTTGACAGAGCCTTACCTAGGGGGGTTGTGCCCTCTCCACTGGAACGTTGGCCTTGGAAGGGCCATGACGTCACCCAATATGCCCATGACATCATCCAACATTATGGACGTTTTGGGGAGACTGTTATAGCAGTTATGGCACGTGTGCCATCTTGGAGAAGCCCAAGGAGGGCTAACGTCTTGGTCCAGGAGGCCAATGCTGTCCTAAAAAGGGCTAACGTCACCCTAGAAAGGGCATGACGTCTTACTTTTCCTTGATTAGGGTTTGATTTATGACATTTAATGTAAAACAATATTATTTGGTATTCTGGCCATGTCGGCCTTTTGGTGACCTAAATTTTATTAAGGTCACTTGGTATTGTATAAGTAGAGAGCTAAAACTCTCATTTTGCACAGGATCTTTTACTCACACTTGTGTGGGGTCTGAAATTTGCGCCCTCTTTTAGGGTTTTTGGCTGAAAATTGATGCGCACTTGTTGAAGGAGGCTTGTTTTGGCTATTTTTTGGCATTTCTCTTGGTGGAAGGTTTACAACTAGGGTTTGGCTATATGAATTCTTGGTTAATGTAAGTGAATTTTTGCAACACTTCTTTATTGAATGGTTATGGTATTGTTTACTTGCATTTTGTTATTATAATTTGCTGGATTAAACCCTAGGTGATAAGCACATGTTGGTGTCCTTGTCTCATGTCCCTACTAAAGTTAAGCTAAGAGCCATTGTGATTTGCTAAAGTTAGATAGAGCCTTGCCATAGCAACACTCTACCTCTACTTTTCTAGCCTAGCCGTTTTATCCTTGTCATTGAGCTAAGAAGGAGGAAAACGCACCAAGGCCTAGGGTTTCTACACCTTGGTGAGCCGTTTTCCCCTAGGGTTTGATTGATGAAGCCTTGCCTTAGCAACACTTCATCTTCAAACTCTCTTGTCTTTAGCCCTACCATTTATCACCACTGAGTAGGAAGTCCGGTTTATAGCCAATAAAGATAAAAGATAACTGAAAGTAATAACCAAGGAGTGTACCTGCTCGAGACAAAGCAACAAAGAGACTATACATGTGCAAGCTCACTTGCTGGTTAGTACTTCATATAATCAATGACTTTCTGCTAATAGGCAATTGAATAACAATATTGATGAAGTAAATCGATGTTTATACAATAGCAATGATTACAATATCACTTCACAATAAATGCTAATGGCAATCAATGTAACAATATCAACACTTTAGAAACAACGCCTTAGCCAACCATTCAAATTGTTTCAAATATAAAATAAATGCTGCATAAGTGTTTATAGCATAGAAAGGTGACGACAACAATTGTTAATATTATGGCAGCTGCAGGAGGTATTTACCTCTACATGTGAACCTGACGAGAATAGAAGACTCCGGGAAGCAAGAGAAACCCTAATGAATTGGCTAATAACCCTAGAAGTCTTGTCAGCTCAAGAATATAATTTATATTAGGCTATTAGCCTCCAAGAGAAGAAGTCGGCCAGAATTAATAATAATATACTGAACAGACACCTACCCAGAAGGAGAAGTCGACCCCAGTAAACTAGCAGGATTACTATAAATACAGGGCGCCAGTTTCTCATTTGTCACATCTCAGGACTGCAGTTTTCCCAGTTGGTGCGCACTGCAGGTGTAGCTGGTGCGCATGTTTGGAGGAGGGTTGCAGGTGCAGCTGCAGCAGCAGCAAGTTTTAGTATTTGGCTTGGATATCTCTTGGCTAGGGTTTGGACTATCTGATCAGCTTTTTGTGATGCGATGCTCTTTGTTTGGCTATCTAGCCTAGGGTTTGCTTCCGGAGGAATTCTCAGGTCAAGGTTAAGGTGCTCGGAGGGAGGCTTCGGCCTGTGGTTGGGAGACGAGGGTATCGTCGTGGCAAAACGAGCACACCATCTTATATATTCTAACAGGTTATGGGCCCACACCCCTTCAGTCAGCCTAAAACGCTGGAAGGAAACATAGCCGCTAGATATTGAGCTCATTGAGGAACTATCGCTAGGGTTACTAGCAGGAGCAGCTTCCAAAAGCACTACAGCTAGGGTTACCGACAGTAGCAGTTGCAGAAACCCTAAACCTCTTGTTGAGGCACCTTAAGTGACGAGATTGAACTAATCTCCAGATAGATCAGTGCGCCATAGCCCAGCGCATCTCCTGGTACACTCAGAAGGCCAAGACGTGAAGTTTGGATTTCTGGTCAAATCTAGGGTTTGACCAAGTCAAGCAAGCCATGACAAACTCTATGAAGTCTGAGAACAAGCTAGAAGGAGCCTCCAACTTCAGAGCCTGGAAGACAAGGATTGACCTCATCCTTGCTAAGAATAAAGTGTTGGACATTGTGAAAGGAAAGATCGTGAAGCCAGAGTTTACAGAAGGAGAAGAGAAGGAACCACAGAACGTTGCAGCTATGGAGAAGTTCAAAGACGTTGACATCAATGTCATGAGTATCATAGTGGATTCCATAAAAGACCACTTGATACCCTACATCTCCCATCTTGACTCATTGAAGAAGATGTATGATGCCCTAACTAATCTCTTCTCAGTCAGAAACATTGGACAAGTTATGAGTCTGAAGAATGAACTTCGTGACATGAAGATGAATGATGACGATAGCATAACATCCTACTTTGTAAGGATCCCCCAGCTAAGATACCGACTACAAGCTATTGAAGAGATCACTTCAGAAAAGGAATTGGTGAACATAGTACTCAATGGCCTTCCCAAGACATGGGATGCATTTGCCGCAAGCATGAACACAAGGAAGGAGTACCCGACATTTGAAGAACTTTGGACTTGCTGTGCTCAAGAAGAATCAAGGATCAATGCAAAAGAGAAACCTCAAAAGAA
>JASDQU010237736.1:0-15468 GCA_032191745.1 Picea mariana | reverse complement strand
TTGGTTGCATGGCCAAGGGAAAGGGGGTCTCATCACGAGCCAACCTTCTCATCTCTGTGAAAGTACTTGTGGGTAACACTGTTAGCTCTAGTCACCATGCCAAGGTAGTGTCCTCTAGTTAGCTCTTGAATAAAAAGAAAAAGAAGAAGAAAAAGCAAATAAAATAATAAAGCTAAAAAAGAATAAAGGTAAGAAGGGGCATGGAAAAAATGCATCTATGACAGGTATAACTCGCCTTCTACAAAGGCACCCACAGATAACATTATGCATCCTTGGCTCTCACTGCACCCACATGTCTGGACATCCCCTAGCCACATCACCTCACTTACATGGCTTGGATGAAATCCTCCTAGAAACTTTCCTTTTCTTGTGGATACTAGCCCAATAGGACGTCTTGTCTTTTCCTCCAATCTTGTATTGCAGGCTTTTGTAATGTCTTTGAGCTACCGACTGATATATTAGGGGTTTTATGCATATGTTTAATAATATTGATGATGAAATGTGATTGAAATTTCTATGGTCCCTGTGACTAATGAGCCCATGGAGGGCATAGCTTTTGATGTGTAGGACCATGCCTGACGAACAGGTACTATTTGGACTGGTACACATGGGGAGATGATCAGTTCGGACCTCCATGGGGCTGAAGAGCCCACCAGATGGTTGTTGAGACCCCATAAGGGGGTAGAGACAGGACGGTGGTTGATCAGGGTTTTGCATCGGTGAAGAAGAGGACGTTCCATCAGAGGCACTCTGACAGAGCCCGGCCTAGGGGGATTGACCCACTTCCAGTGAAATGTTTTCCCTGGATGGCCTAGGACGTCACCTATGAGCTCATGACATCATCTTGAGTGTGTGGCAGTTTGACAGGGTAGTTGACACGTGTGGCATGATGGAGAGGCCCAAATAAGGCTAACATTTTACTCTTTATTGCTGCATTTGCCCTAAAAAGGAGCTAACGTCTCCCTTAGAAGGGGTGACGTCTCACTTTTTGCTCAATTAGGGTTTTAAAATGAACATTTAATGTAAAACAATATTATTTTGGTATTTTGGCCTTTTTGACCTTTTTATGACCTAAGAGTTAAATTAGGTCATTGATACAATATATATTGAGGGTTTTCACTCTCATTTTATGAGGAATTATCACTCACTCATTAGTGAGGTCTGATTTTAGCGCCCTATTGGGGTTTTTGGCTGAACTAAGTGATGCGCACTTGTTGAAGGAAGAGATTTTTTGGCATTTATGGTGTTTCTCTTGAAGGAAGGTGTTATAACTAGGGTTTGCATGGTTATTTCTTCATGACTTGTAAGTATTTTTCTGCAAAAATTCTTGATTGAATTTTTGTAGTTTGATTTCTTGCATCTATTTATAAATATTGTTGAATCAAAACCCTAGGGGACAAACACACAAGTAGGTCGTTGTCTCTTGTCCCCTGATAGAGAATCCTTAAGCCATTGAAGAGGAAAAAGAGAGCCTAGCCATAGCTACACTCTTTTTTCTTTCTCCCTTATGCTAGCCATACCCTTTTGATCCAAGAAGAATGAGACGTCCCTGGCCTAGGCTCACTACATTAGGGTCGTACTATTCTAGGGTTTGATGATAGGCCTTGCTCTAGCAACACTTCCCTCAACAAAACCTCTTGTCTTGGTCTATTTTTCCTATTTTTGGGCTAGCCATTTGTCGAGGAGGAGAGAGCACAAGGCCTTGCTTTTGCAACACCAGAGTGAGCCTGTCTCCCCTAGGGTTTTTCTTTTAAGGCCCTGCTCTAGCAACACCTTGAAACTTTTCCCTCCAGTCCTTTAAAATCTCTTTCCCTTCAACTCTTGCGTCCATCATTTTTTTACTCCTTTAACCCTAAGGCACTGATCTCTAGCCTCCAACATTGAAGTGAAATCAAATCCAAACACTCTTGAACTTCTTTTAAACTGAAACCCTAACTACACTAAACCTAACCTACTAACCCTAAGTTGTTGACGTCATCATTGAATATTTCATCTTTATTGCAGCAATGTTTTGACTTTTGAGTAATTGAATGGTAGTTGAAGGAATTAATTGAGTTAAGAAGTTATTTGTTATATTGAATTCCGTATCATTCAAGTATTTATTGATGAAGTGATATTAATTCCATTGCTATTTTGTAAACATTGACTTCTTCAACATTTAGCTTTCAAATTGCTCATATTGAATATTAGATAGCCATTGATTTATATGAAGTATTAACCAAGATTGCACGCATCAGTTTCCTTGTTGTATTGTCTCAAGTAGGTGCTTCTCTTTTCTTTGGTTATACTCTATTATTTTTTGTTTATCCGGGACTATCTGATTGGTGGTAATCTGTGAGGGGGAAATTTGTATTTGTACTATTATCCTTTGCCCTTTCAAAACCCAAGGTTACCGGGGACGTCTCCCCTAGGCCTAGCCTCCCTAAATAGAAAGAGCCTCCCCATTGTGGTGACATTGGGCGGGGAAGGTTCCTGTTTCACCAGTTTGACCTACTATTCTTTAGCCTTTCTTGCATCTACAAACTATGCGATAACAAAAACAATAGGCTAGGGTTAAGTACCTCAGATATGAAAAGGATTAATTTCTACCAGAATGAATTGTAATTTGGTATGGTTGATCTGGTGTTGGATTCATTATTTTTAATAGATAACAGACAAAAGTGAGATCTCAACGAGAGAAATGATTTGATATTGGTCATTTGATGGTTCACTGGAGTTCGAGTTAATAGCAAATAATTCTAGATGGCCAAAAGAGAGAAGACAAACTTGAAGAAACATAGGCATATTCAAGGCATGTGCTCTTCTGCTTTGTTATGATGGCTGAAATTGCTAAGCATGGTAGAAAGGAATATGCTCTTATATGCCTTTCTAATCTTTGTGGATACTCATGATGTTTTCTAGTAGATTAGTCAAGGATATTGCATATTCCTGATGTGTTTTCTAGAAATTGTGATCATAACCTAGCACTAAACCCTCAGTACCTGAGTTTATGATATATATTATTTGATTTTTGTTTGAACACTGCAATGGGTAAGACTATTGGATACATCTATTTAAAAAACCAATCGAGGGAAGTTACAGGTTTTTATACTTTCAAAAGAAGAGACGAACATCACAATAGTGAAGGTGTTAAGAGCCTATATCTCTACATCCGACCTATTAGTTGTTGTATTTAGGGTCTGGTATACATATTTACAAAGTCAATACATAGGAATGAAACTGATGACCATGATATGAAACCCCAAATCAAGGCCATTATGTCCTTTCATCTAGGATGAAACTTTATTGTGCTAACCTGACATAATTGCAATTGCCACTCGCTTTTCCTGAGTCCATAAAGAGTTATTTTTTCAATGTCGTCTATAGCACTGAGATATGTGCACATTTCCTTCTTTCTTACATCAAAACCCCATATTACTTCAATGTCGTCGAGGTGCATTCTGCACATGCTGAGAACTTTCTTTCCAATTTTCAATGGAATGCCAATAAAATAGCTCAAATAGCTCTTGATAACGATGAGGGCGACAAGTCTGTGTTGCATGTAAGAAAACGTGTATGTGTAGATCATCAACATGTGTTGGCTTTGATGGGAATTTGGTGTCTAGTACACCGACTCCCAAGCTTATTCAGTTGCATGAATCTAGTCCAGTCAGGAGACAAGAAAACACTCGAGCTTGTAGTGTAATAATTCCAATAAGACGAAGTTAGTAGCTTGTCACCATTCAGATTGAGAAATAGTTTAATAAGGGGATGAACTTTTTTCAGGTTTTCAACAATAATTTGGTTTTCAGATTTTTTCCAATCCACAAGATTTGGGTATGGATATTGGGTGATAGGTACAAAACTAATAGATCTTCCAAGTGAATTTATAATTACCTAAAATACTTAGATCTTTTAAAATAATGATGAAAGATTAACTTTTATTATTAAGAAAAAAACTCATTTATCTTTTAAATTATGTAAATATATTTTTCAGTCCACGCAAGTTCGGTGTGAATCTTTTAAGTGAATTATCATTTAAAAAAATTAATTCAAAACAATTATAAAAATCTCTACTTTAATTTTGAGAATTTAAAAAAATACTCATTTTTCTACTTTCAGCTTGATAACAGAGAATTGGAACTATGGATACTTTCAACTTGATAACAGAGAATTGGGTGGAAATATTTCAAATACGGAGTCAGATGAATTTAGAAGTAGTTAGAATGGGACTAGATTATAAGGCGTCGACCACAACACATCATCCAACCCATCTATGCTTTCTCCCCAGTGCTGAAGAGAGGGTACTTAGCTTCCACCAACCGTTGGGGACATGCATTTGGATATGCAACTAAGTTACGAGGGATTGGAGAATCCCACATTGGAATAGGAATAGATGCTTGGTAAAGCACTTATTCCTGTTACTACCTTGACCTCCTTTACTCCTATATCCATCGTTCCTTCCACTTAATCAGTTGCAGGAAGATATGTATCTTTAGTTAAATAATTAATTGTTGTTTCTGTTCGCTTGAATGTTGCTCCATAGGAATGACCTCTCCCTGATGGAGCCAAGAACCACCCCATAAGCATTGTCATTATGGAACATAAGATTCAGTTAGGGTTACTACAAGGGCTAGTGTTTCTCCTTATTCCAAAGGGAATATTACACATGCACAACTGAGTACTGTCTTGGAAGTTGTTGGCAATTTCAATCTGGGTATGTGTTTTGAAATTGGGTACTGTCTTGGAACTCATTGGCAGTTTCAACCTGGGTATTTAATTTGTAAATAACCTGACTTAAAGCAATTGGATATGTGGAAATCAGGCGGATATTCAAAAAAAAATGGAAATTTGTTTATATATATGTGACAATAATGGTCATTCCAATTCAAATATAAAACCCTCTTGATTTTTGTTGATGCCATCGATAGTTTTATGTCAGGACTGAGGATTTAGGTTGATTGAGGTTTATGGTTTATTTCTACTATGAGCTAAAAATGAGAGGAATGACGACCGCTCAAGCATTGCATATTGAATATATTGTTGATTGTGTAGCCCAACAAAGTGAGAAGCTCATCTTGTTAAGAAAGAATAGTGTAGTAAATGTAAGTTAAAATCAATCTGCTAATGTAATGTCTTAAGAATAGTGTAGTAAACATAAGTTAAAATCAATCTGCTAATGTAATGTCTTCGACACTTGTTTTCTAACTAGAGAAGGAACATAAGAGAAATAAGAGATTCTAATTGAACTTGTCCACATATGCCTTGTCCATATTCCTATGTATGTACTCCAAATATATTGATTTGTAGCTCAGTAAATCCAGAATCTCAAATTGTATTTGAAAATGTTATAAACAATTTTCTAATGAAATGTTTTTGATATTGTCCTTGTAACCGCAGAAGTCGTAGAAGGAGAAAGTAGTATAGAGCCCTATTATGTAACAACAACACCGAAGACTCAAAATGGATTAGAGAAAATAGAAGTGTGAAACCTTGGAACTAGCAGGTGATTGTTTTTTTGGCATGATTCATACTTCCTTTTCCACTAAGTGGTTGCTCCAATTAGATAGTAGCGAAGTAGTAGTGTGTCCGAATTCAGATACAGAGGGCCATTAAAAATTTTTGGAAACGAAAATTAACCAATAAATAGTCCTTTCATGTGATATTTAAATGTATGCATATTGAATTTATTAAAAAATTATCTGGAAAACAAACATCATTTACAAACAAATTATCGTGGAGGGAACACAGATTTGTTATGCACAAATTTCTAACTTGGCAGGTAGATTTTTCTGACAAATTGGATCGGGGATTGAATTGCAATTTCGATTTAGGTTCTATACTAAAAATGGCATTAGATGGAGTTCCGAATCCATTCAACTACTATTTTGCAGATGCAGGAGGGGTCATATTTAGTGCTCTTTTTGGCTTATTCATGGCTTCTCTTTCTTTAACATGGGCATCAAAAGTCACATTAGCAAAGTTTTCCAAATTTGCAGCTTTGCTTCTGGTTCTTGCATGGTTCTTGCCACTTTCAATGCAATTGAGTTCAACCTTGGGGCATAATGGTTTCCACAGAGGTGATGCTACTTAATTTGATTTTAATATATATATTTTTTATAAAATAAATAACATTCCTACTTGCAAATAGGTAAATATAAAGTTAACCAGTAAACAATAAATATGAAGCAATAGGAAAGTAAATAGTAAATAGGAAGCAATAGGAAAGTAAATTAGTAAATAAGAAGCAATAGGAAAGTAAATCGGTAAATAGGAATCTATACGCAAATATGAAGTGTCGAGCTTGACAATATTTGTCTTGTCAAGCTGTAATATGGGAGGGTTGACGAGGTGTCCTATTGGGCAGATCTTTCCCTAGGTCAAGGAAAGTTTCCAAGAGATCCCTCTCTAAGACATGTAAAGTGGGTGAGGTGGTTGGGGTCAAGACTCAATGGGAATATGGCTCATGAAATACAAGAGGTCGTAGTGTCTCATTCATGGGTGCCTTTGTAGAGGGTGTGTGGTACCTTCATCCGAATGAATTTTTTCCAAGACCATTATTTTCCATTCTTTTATTCTTTCATAATTTTAAGGAAGGTTGAAGGCCACTACCCTAGTGTGGTGTTCAAATAATGGCAATGTCACCCACAAACACCTAGTGGAAATGATAAGGTTGGCTCGTGATGAGACCCCCTTTCTCTCAACCATGCAACTGCGAGCCATTATCCTGGTTTGGTGACCAAATGGGTAATTTCATACCACTAGATATTCATTGATGTGATAGGTCGGCTCGTGGTGAGACCTCATATAATTCAACTAACCTTTTAATCATTTTAAATCATATTTCATTGTGGATTCCCCTTTACTCAAAGATAAGCATTTCATTTATTTCTTGGGTGATCCCTGGGAGAAGCATATAGAAGGTTCATACATAGGATTTTATCTTTTACCCAACATCAATCCCTCTGGTCCTTCAACCCCTTCTTCCCATAGAATGAGGGACAACCCATTCTTGGTTCAATACCCCCTAAAATCCCAAGAGATAAGGAAAAGGGGTGGAATAGTGATGGAAAGTGGTAAGTATGGTTGGGAACGGTACAGTGGATATTCAAGGGAGTTCCTAGTAGCAAACCCATCCCCAAGGAAGACCACTTACTAGGGCATAATGTCAACTGCCAAGGTGAAGCAAGGCAACAGGGAAAAAGGCATAATTTACAAGAATATATCATGAAATCTAGAGAAATCTAAGATATAACATACTCAAATGGATTAAATATTGAAAATTTTCTTAACATAATACTGACGTGTACCTAATGGAGCAAGGCCCACAACCTTCTGGAAGCCAGCTAATGTGGTGGATGCCATCTAGAAATCTGCAACCATATGTGGTGGTGAGGAGGGTCTCCATTTGTGCAAAAGGATATTATTGGTCATGTAGTCTCTTGGTAGCATGAGAACTGTAGCATCTCTTGGTAGACATGTGCCTGCCAAAAACTTAGACAAAGGGATCAAAGAATCTAGGGTGGTGATATCACCCTTCATCCATATATATATATATCAACCCAAAAATGAATACTAATCCAGAAAAGAAAAAAATTGACATTTTTCAAAAATTTCTAAGCTAAGCATGAAATCAATATGCAAGTAGAGAAAAATGAAAATGAGATGCATATAAACTAGTATGTTCAATCAAGATGAAAATGCAAGGGAAAGAAAGATGACTTACCTACTTACCTATGGCATGGGCCCTGAGGAAGTCATGTGACCTGGACGTACGGTTGTAGGAGAGATCTACCCACTGGTAATGGCATCTTCCTCATGTCTAATGTTTTCAAATAGTACCTTTCTTTATCAGACTTATTCTTGATGATGTAAGGGCCAAGCAATGAGTTCTTGTCTTTCTGGTCATATCTAGGATTTCCCTTTCTTTTGTCCTACATGAGTGCAAGAATTCCTTCATTGAAATCGATGCAAGGTGTATTCACATCATATGAGGCTTTGTTTGGACTGTCTCTTTGACGATTTCTTCATGTTTCTCATCTTCTTCCTGCATAATATGGATAGACCCCATCTCCTTCCCATGGTATTTTGTAGTCTTCTTCTTATCTTTCCATGGGAGAAACATCTCTATGTAATCTTCTTGTATGAAGGGTAACTCAGATGGATCATACTCAAAAACCTATGGAGGCATATCATAGTATCATTCACTGACATAATTGGGGCCTCTCAGATCCATCACACGTGTATCTTTATTTTCATTGTTATGTAAGATCTCGTACGTTCCATCGCCCATGTGAATATATGCATGTGTAAGGTTCATGCTAAGAAAACACCCAAGGGATGAGGACCAAGTCCTCAACAAGAGAATCCCCTAGGCATCCAGAACATCGATCACCAGTATCTCCATGAGGATGCTGATATGTGGAAAATCGATCATAAATACCTCAACATCTTCACACACCCCCAAGACCTCGACCCTCCATGAATCAATACCACAAAAAATTCCATAAGGTTGGGTTGTCTTCAAGCCAAGTTGTTTCATTACCTTCAATGACATGACATTTGTTGAGGCCCCTAAATAAAGCATGCAATTGTTCAAGCGGAGGCCATTCATGCCTAATGAAAGATAGAAAGGAAGGTTCTTGTCCCTTGGTTGATCAAGGTACACAGTGTTTAAGATGATGGGAGGATCTTCCTTCTTGGTTGGCACATGCAAGAATTTCAAAAATTCCCTTTTTATAGAAGGGATCTTACACATCTTTGTCACTGGGACCGTCATATTCAGTTTTCTGAACATGCTTGCAACATCTATATTTAACTGAATATCATCTGTAGGAGTTGGCTTAGGAAGAAACTCGCATACCGGAGGTGGAGGTGGTGGAGCTACTTTCTCTATTGATGGAAGAGGAGTATCAGGTTGTGACAGAGGGGCTGAAGCTTTGTTTCTTATTATCATCTATCAATTTATTTAGGGTCCGGAGTCTCCCCTCCATTTCTCCTCTTCTTCTGGATTCATTGATATACTCTTAGGTAACTTGTTCCTCTTTGAAAGTGAAAATTATATCAATGAATTTCATATTGTCGAGAGAATCTTCATATTCCTATTCCCTCTGGGGTTCTTGGCATGGGAGGCACCAAGCTTCTACATCAATTTTCCCAACATGTCTCAAGGTATCTAGGAATTTTTCCTCTTGTTGAGGTCTTGGTTTCCGACCCATGGCACCTCTCTGATGTCTGGAAAACTGCGGTCTGGGAGGAGATTTATTTCTTTCCACTATAGTCATATGGCTCATAAGTTGATTTTTCACTTGAATAAACTGAGTATTCATTTGGTCTATCTTTTGAGTTAAGAGAGCAATCAGATCAAGAGCATTATTGTTAGAAACTGTAGTCTTTTCTTTTTCTTTGACATGAGGGTAGTGAAAAGGTTCCACCCTTGAATCAAGGAGAATCTCTTCGTTGTCATCATTGTACTCTTTGGCTAATGCCAATGATGTGGGCTTTTTGTCTTTGAGAATGAATCAACATTTCCCTTCAAAATAATTCATGTAAAGGAGACGAATTAATGATGTTGTAGGATGTAAATCTGTTGGAATTTTATTGTACAACCTATCAAACCTAGAATTGAACTCCTTTACCACCTCATTCTCCTTTTTCTTTATATGATTAAACCGAGCCCTAAGTGTCTAACCATATTCTTTTGTTGACCATCTATTCTTGAAGGAGTTGGAAAAAGATTCATAAGATGTGAGATGATTGTGAGGGAGTCCTTGTTAGGCTCCAATCTACTGATGTAAATTAGAGTGCAAATGATTGTCAATCCGGTGTTTGTAAGACTTAGAGGCACATCCAAAATGTATGGATTTAGAGATAACTTTTATTCTTTAATGGGATTAAACCAAAACCTATCCTAAGAGATGAATATAGAAGAGATGCTAAGCTTCTGTTCAGAAGTCCTATTCATAGATCTCATAACAGTAATCAACAAATGTTTTCCTAAGCAGTAAGCATTCAAAAAGATATTCAAACTAGTTCTAAGGCTGATCAATGCTAGAAAGACAAAACTCTTATTCAAGAGATGCATTCATTTTCTTCTTTCATTCATTAGAAATTATCATCAATTCTTATTAAATCAAAAGTACTGAAAGCGTAAATAACTCAAAAAGCATTCATGATTATCCTAATGCTTGAAAGAAAACCACACATTGAATTCTTATTCAAGAAATCATTCACAACATGAGTAAGGCTTTGAAATATTAAGAATATTACTTAACTATGGAATTCATATAACTACAACAAATATATGAATAAAACTCATCTACAACAAGATCTGATCTAAAACATGTATCAAAGATTACTTGAAAAGAGCATAAAGGAAGAGTGTACTAGTTTGGCAAAGGGGGCCCTCCAATGCTTCACTTGTACACTTGAGTTCTCTCAGCTAAGAAGGAGCTTCCAGCAGAATTCACATCATCATATCATAAACATTATCAAGAACAAAAATATAGAACTGATCTCAAGATTGCAAATTCCAAAGTTTCTTCATTCACATCCAAGGGTGTCATACTAGTCTATGCTTTAGAATATTTATACAAGAGTTTTGAAACTAATAATGCTAATAAATCTCCTAAAGATCATGATAAAATCCAAAATATATGCTAGGAAGGTCGAATACCCCCTTCAAATCCATAAAATATGAACAAATCCCAAGAAAATCTAAAACTGTCCATGATTTTAGGCTAAAACAGTGTATTTTCTGCTGAAGTGGCCATGTTTGACCAGCATTGACCATACACCTGGAAGGCTCAAATATTGAAGATGATAGCTCATCATCCATCCTTGTGCATCAAGGATCACGACCCAAGTCTCAGATTTCGCCCAGCTGTCTTGCAAGTACACGAACCTAGGAGCAATTATGGGATTAATTTGTTTTGCTTTTGAAGCTTCTTGTTTTTTTTTCTTCAAGGTTTCACTCTCCTCCTGTGTTTTATGGCTTTGAGTCCTTAGCATTTCATTCTTTGTTTTTATGTATCTTTCAAGGACTTCAATTTCCTTGATTTTTCTCTTCATTTTCTTTATTTTCTTGTTTTTCTTATCAAGTTCTGATGTGGACCCACCAACCACTTCTTCTATTTGAGTTTCTTCTTTCATGTCTTTAATTAATTGTTCCACATCTTCTCTCATTTGTTCATATGTGGAAGTTTCTTGTTCCTAAAAGTCATCATTTTCCAATGATTGTGCCTCCAGAGTCTGAATATGTGCATACTATGCTTGTTGTGCTTCATCATCACTTTCTTGTATTTGTCCTTTTTGAACTTGTTGGTGTTTTCCTGATTTTCTTGCATATGTGGTAAAAATCTTGTCTTTTTCCTCAAATTCTTTCTCCCTTTTCACCATGCTTCTTGTTCTTCTCATCCCCATAGGAAGTTTTGATCTTGTTACCATGGGGTTCTGTATTTCTTCCTCATCATTGGTCACAACCAAGATTTGTTCCTCTTCTTCTTCCTCCTTTATTGTTTCAAAACCATTTTCAATGATAAACTRYTGCCAAGTCAAGTTYTKCTTCTGTAGTTCATATATGATGATCATTTTAATAAAGCCACAATGATATAGACTCTTTTCTGTATTCCTCCCTTGTTTTTGGACGGCCTTAGTCATCTTAGAAAGGCTTTGCAATAGAAAATAGGGCATGTTAATTTCACAGTCACCTTTTAAATGTTGTAACAACTTGTTGTGATATAGGTAGATGATGCTAAATCTTCTCTCACAAGTTATAAACTTCTGTATGAGATAGGCTAATTCATCCCAAGGATTAATCAACCAACTCCTTGGGATTCCCTTCTTCCAATTGACTACTTCCACCCTAGATCTGGAGATAAAAGATGCCCATGATTTATCTTTAAAATGCTTAGTTTTGAAATATCTTTCTCCTATTTGAGGAATTCCGGTGACATGTGCAATGATATCTTCAGAGATTCTAATGGTAAGGTTTCCAACAGTAGCCCTTTCCCCATAAAATGAATGAGCAAATTCTAAAGCAACTTCCTCACAAGATCCATCAAATTTCTCAAAGAAAGATGTCCACTATTTTTGCTCAAGAATTTGTATACAATCCTTATGAATTTATGATGTATCAAGCTTCTCTGGTTCATATCTAGACACCATTCTTTCAATTTTTAAGAGCAAGACCCTAAAATATTTTCACTGTTTATAAAAAGGAGGTTTATTCTTGTCAAAAGTTTCAACCTTGCATATTCTTTGACCAAGATTTTTAAACTTCCAGACTCTGTTTGGATTTAATTCTATGAATGGTCCTCAATAATATTTTTCTGTTCAAAAAAAAAGAAAATCCCATATTTTTCAAATTTCTAAACTGCTCTCTGTTCTTCAATCATAAAAAATTTTTAATGCAAGGGCATACCTGGTAATTCGATAAAAATTCTCAGGCTTCTTGTTGAATCCCAGCTCAATTTTCCTTCTTTCAATCAGCCTCTGCTAGAAATGAACTATTTCTGCTTTGAAAATGTACCTCAGGAAGTCGAATTTTGCACTTAGTTTTAACAATTATTTGAATTCGAACTTACCTTTCACTAGCCGACTCCTTCTTGAATACATTCTCTTGCCTTTTCTCACCACACATCTCCTTCAACTTCCATGTTTTCTTCCACAGGGAGAGAATGTTGTATGTTGACAATGAAATTGTCAACATACAATTCATTATTTATCAGAGATTTCGGGATAGGAAGGCGTATGAGGGAACAATTTGCTAGAATGTAGGGATTTTTTTGTTTGGAATGGCGCTGGCGTGTTTGAAACAAAGCATGCGTTTTGAAATGGAGGTAAGTATACATAGGAGTGTGTCGGTGGTTTGAGTCTGGGGAGTGTTCAAGTGACACACAACAAATGAAAAGAGTTTAAGTCGTAGCACTTTTAGGAAGGGAGAAAAATCGTTGTGGAGGAAACTTAGACAAGGGTTTTTATCATTTAAAAATGCATTTGTACAACGATCATAGCTGAAGGTGTTGTTGTATTTGTACCTTTGTACTTTCCCTCTTCCTTGTAATCATCATAAGAAGTGGTTTTTTTTTTTTTTTTTAAGAAAATGTGTTCACTTGACTTATAACTCCTTAATTCGTTTCCTTGAGTAACCATCCCCTTGTCATGCTTAAAACCTTCTTCTTATGACCCCTTTTTTAAATGTGTATGCAAACAACCTTTCAATTATGCAAACAACAATTCAGTCTATGTGTATGCAACTTATGTCTTCATAAACATAGCATTTTACAACTCAAAAACAATGTGTTCGAATTTGAAACCCGATCCTTTCCTTATAACTCCCTTGGAAACCAAAATTGGCTCCCTTGAGTACCATTTTTGATGCTTTTGAGGGTATATGAAAATGGAGTGATGAAAAAATGATGTAGGGGAAGGGAAAATAGGATATTTATCATTGCTTTAGCTTATGAATAATTTTCCAAATTTTTAAAGAATTAAAAAGGAAAATGTATACTAACTTGTTTGCTCATTGTGTTTGCCTGATTGAAGCTGGCTGGAATGTTGTTGTAAGTCTTCAATTTTGATAAATTTCCTCTTGTATTTCTTTTGCTTAGTATCTCAGGTCCCTTTGCTGAATGAAATTGATACTCTTCTCAGGTCCCTCTGCTGAATGAAATTGATACTCTTCTCAGGTCCCTCTGCTGGATGAAGTTGATACTCTTCTCAAGTCCCTCTGCTGGATGAAGTTCTTTTTTGAAATGCATGCTGTCATCTGTAGAAGGCTTGAAAGGTTTTAAAAAATGTATACCTTATCCCCCTCAGCCTTATTTATTGGCTTGTCCTCAAGTCTTAGAGATAAAGATTTGTAAAACTTTTGAAGCTGTAAAATGAAACTAGAAGTTAATAATGAAAATATTTTTGGAGAATTTTGATTGGCCAATTTTACTTGGTTTTCCAATGAAAATTCGAGTTTATATTATGCCAGTTTCCTGGATTTTCACAACTAAAATCTTTTTTCTTTTTCTTTTTTCTTTATATATATATATATATATATAAGGAGAATGTGAAGGAGACACATGATTTTGTCTTTCCAACACTTCCATCTCATTCCGTTGAGATATCTGCTACAGAAAGTCTTCCTTGTTTACAGGCTTATTGTAGAGTTTTAGCCTATTTCCATTGACTATGAATGAGTTTGCCTCATCATCTATTGTTTGTAGTTTTACTGAGCCATTGTCATATACCTCTGCAATCTCATATGGACCAAGCCAATGAGTTGTAAATTTAACTTTGAAATCTTTGAATTTTAAATCAAATAAAAAAGCCCAGTCTCCTACTTTGAATTGTTTCTTCTTGATGTACTTATCATGCCAATGTGCCCTTTGATGTTGTATCAAAATGTTGTGTTCAACTGCTGCATGTCTCATCTCATATAATTGATTTAATTGCATGATCCTCTCTTTTTGTGCTTCAGAAAGATCTATTCCTAAATTAGCTACTAGTTTAAAAGTATGAAGTTGAAATTCTATAGGTAACAAAACTTGCTTACCATAGACCAGCTGATAAGGAGTGAACCCAATACTATTTTTATAGGTGATTCTGTATGCCCATAATGCTTCTTGAAGCTTGTCTGACCAATCTTTTCTATGTATTTGGACTATCTTGGTCATGATTGCTTCTAAAGTTTTGTTAGTAGATTCCACCTATCCATTTGCTTGTGGATGATAGGGTGTAGATTTTCGATGCTTGATCTGATATTTGCTTTCTAGGTCTTTCACCATTTTAGAAGTAAACTGTGCTCCTTGGTCTGTTACAATCTCCCGGGGTACTCCAAATCTGACAAATATTTCTTCAAAGAGGAAGTTCACCACTGATTGTTCGGTGGCTCTCACTAATGCTTTGGATTCCACCCACTTTGTAACATAATCAGTACATACTAAGATGTACTGCTTCCCTTTTGATGGTGGATTTATTGGACTAATGAAATCAAGAGCCCATTTTTCAAATGGATCAATGTGAACTTGTGGTTTGAGGGGCATCTCATCAATTGGAAGTGGCTTTCCCATCCTTTGGAAACTATCACAACTTTGAACATATTTCTTGGAGTCTTTGAAGATGGATGGCCAATAATACCCTAAATTGAGTATTTTGTATGCTGTCCTCTTATCTGCAAAATGACCACCACAAGTTTCATCATGGCAAGCTTTTAATATTTCTAAAATCTCATCTTGTCTTACACATCTTCTAATTATGAGGTCATATCCTGTATAAAAGAGATCTCCATCAATCCATGTGTATCTAGCACTTTGTTTAATTATCTTTTTCTTTTGTTTGGATGTGAGAGAAGGAGGTAACATCCCTGATGATAAATAGTTGGCTATATCAACATACCATGGAGTTATAACTGAAATTGCAAATAGGTTCTCATCAGGAAAATTATCTGAGAAAGGAACAATATCACCAGAGGTTTTTAATCGAGATAGGAAATCAACC
>JASDQU010237734.1:4786-16982 GCA_032191745.1 Picea mariana | reverse complement strand
CTCTCCCCCTTACTGTGTATCCCCTCCCCTCTATCGCTCATGGTATCCCCTTCCCTCTTTATTAACCTCCATCTCTCACTCAATGGAGAGAATAAAAATGGAAAACCGATGTGTGTGCTAACAATGCCATTAAAAATGAAAACAATGGCTCTTACTACCTCTCTCTCTCTTTCTCATCTACATCTACTCCTCTCTCCCCTTCACTCTATACCCCCCTCCCCCTCTCAATCATTGTATCCCACTTGTTATAAAACAAAGTCTCACATGGATCTCACTGGTTGCACAACAATATCTCCCTAAGATCTTCCCTTGATCCTAGATATGGGTTTCAACTTATATGGTTTCCTAGACCTAGAGAAAACAATTTATTTTGCACAAAATAAGAGAATATCATCATACCTTTTAATATGAAGCTTGTTCCTGTATGTCCTGATTAATGTAGATCTGTAGTTGTAGCTCCAACTCCTATCACCTTCTTTTTGCACACAAGAAACAAGCACTACCAATATTCTTCTTTCTTCTAGTGTTAGAAATCATCGATATGTCTCAAATCTAATTTGATTCATCATTCATACAATCAAATCCAAACATATTTCATAATCAACAGAAACATTTGGGGAAAGCAATTGATCTATTAATGAATATAAGAGAAATACATTAATTTACGTACCTTAGATGTTGATGCTTCCTCCTAGTTCCAGGTTCCCGGTTCTCCTCCTTAGCCTCTTGAGCTTCTCTCCCTATTTTGACAACATAACCTCTCTCAAAAATCTTCTCCCCATCTCCTTGATTTGGCCTCTTCCTATAGTATTTTAGAAGAGATTGGAGACAGGCTTCATGACATGTGAATTAGGTGGATAGAAGTCATGGATAGGTGGTTACAAGTCATGGATATCTTGATAGCATGTGAACTAATAAATTACAAGGCATAGATAGACTTGATGACATGTGAACTAAGAAATTAGAAGTCATGCACAAGTTTCATGCTTAATTATGATCTTTTTCCAACCTATTATGAACTTTTTCTCTATTATGAGCTTGTTCCAACTCACTATGAACTTTCTTTTCAATTATGAAATAATTTTTATTTCATAATTATTATGAAATTGTGACAAAATGATTATTCCCTTGTGAAATTATGAGAATTTCATTCAATTATGTAAGTCTAGCCTCATAACATATAATAACATGCTTTCACAACCTATGGTGGAAAATACAAGTATAATAGAGCCCCCCTAATCTGTGAGGTTAGGAAACGAATGGACGGTCGAAATACATTACAAAAATGCATGGTGACGAGTGGCATAAGGAAGTAGCTTGGAGATCAAGGAACCAGTAAGTACTTGTAATCATACATCAAGGATGAGAGAATATATAGACCAATCCCCTAGGTACACATACTCATACTTTGAATGAGCATGGCCGCCAAACAATACGTTGTGGATCCATGATATGGAATGTTAGACCATGGCCATGAAGGAATACTCTATGGATCCATGTCATCAATAAGACCGTAACCACGAGACAATACAAGGTGGGTCTATGTCATGATCTCAATCATAGCCACCAATAATCATAGAACATAATTATCATAGCCACGAGACAATACAATGTGGATCTATGTCAAGAACATAATCATAGCCACCAATAGATACAATTTGGATTTATGACACAACATATAGATATTAAGAAGACAATGAGCACTAAGTATATTTCCCATGAAGTATTCATATACAAGTGATATACTCCATCCCAATTTGGGAGGGGATGTTGTAAAGGAATGATGTGGCCCCAAACCCAAGGTCTTCGTCCCAAACCCCGATGGTACAAATATACAACATGTGAATAAATGAGTTGATGTCGATCATTGTAGAAACTATCTGATTAACGATCATTAAGTATATCGTTAACATACGCGAGGGGACCCACCGATGATGAAGATGGACCCCAAGGTAGCTAGTAAAATCTATCGAGTGTGAGTATATGATATGATGTCGAACATTCGTAGAATCAATCGATCAGGAATCAATGATTTATACTCATTGTCGACCACGAAGATCCCTTCCACTGAGTACTGCAAGCTCCAAGGTACTAGTTGGTTTCTAAATCCATTTCCTAGATAATGTGATAAAGGAAATAGGAAGAGATATGTTGAAGTAGGGGCTTGATATATCCCTCATCATTCAACATGAAATATACATTGAGAGATTATGTGAAGAGAGAGTATCACTAAGTACAACTGACACCGGGATGGCTAACTCGGAAAGTCAACAAAACAACAGATGACCAACTCAAGCTTGAACTTACCTTGAACATATAGCATGAAACAATGGTGACTTAGGAGCAAGACAAAAGAGTTGGATGAATATAGTGAAACGATGCAGGATACATTGAAGCACTCTCCATGTTGATTAAATGAGTAACCAATTGAAGGAGTATCTATGAATCATACTACTTGGATGGATCCTAGGCAAGATAAAACCCAATTGTATGATGAGGACTCAAACATGTGACATGTTCAAGGGAGACTCGATTGACACTACCATTTTGAGAATAGACCAATGGTGAAAATCCCCTACTCTTTTTTTTATTTGTTTTGTATTTTTTGTCTCCTTCATGGTTTAATGAGAAAAGAAGAATTACACAAGTAAGCTCAGTGTGTCTTTTTCATTCATTTTTAATGAGCTTGAAAAAGATTTAAAAGGATACTCATGATGTGTCTTTTTCATTTTCTTTAATGAGTCTAAAAAGGAGATAAAAGTGTACTCATCGAGAGAGAATGAGTGGATTAACAACATGCTCCTATGGTCCAAGCACATGAAACCGACCTAAGAAAATAGGAATACAAATTGTATTGGCAAGTGAGATTCACTCTTAGTAGTTGTTCTCTCCCTAGGTAGGTGGGTGAAAAATGAAGGACAAATAATGAAAGAGGTAGATGGTCAAGGATACTGCATATCGGTAAGAGGGATATGGGAAAAAAAAAACACAATAGAAAGAAGCATGACATGAGTAGAGAATTCATAGGTGACTATTAAGAAACATAAAAAAGTTTGGAAACCCCCACGAGATATGGCCAGAAGATAGTCTAAAAGATGAAAATGAGACTCAATCTTCAAGTCATGATGGGGCTAAAGGAGGGCTCTCGGGACTATGATAAATGCAACATGGGCACCAAACGATAATTTGGGTGCTAACTAGAGTGGCCATGTAGGGTGGGCCTGCACTATCAAACCAATTACAACATGGAAAAGGAGTGCCTAAGGTCCCAACTAGATGGGTCAGAACCTAAGGCTTAATACTGGAAGTATGGATGGTTAATAATGCAAAGCGGAAAATGTAGGGAAAAACTATCCCTATATACCAGGTGAGAAACACGTACCTCAAGTTCATGGGATGTCACCATCCTTGTAAAAAATAAATCCCTAGAATCCTCTCAACAAATTTAAACTAGATTCCAAGGTCAAACACAGTGAAATATCAAAAAAGAAAATAGTTTTGGAGTTTTAGCATATGATATATGACAAAAATAAAGCACTCACACCATACACATATGTACAAGGAACTATGTATCTTGATAGTTCATGCTAACTAGATCCCATTTCTAGTCTCAGGCCAAGGATCATCTTCATAATCATATGGCTCACCATGCTAGGACCATGCCACATGGGATTGAATTTCCACATACAAAGATACTCACTGTGAGTAGTCTCACAAGCTAGGTAAGCTCCTTGATGGGCTCCATTAAGATATGAAGGAAGTATAAAACATGAATCTTCGATGGAAAGGGTAGTAGAGATTTCGGTGGCAAGTTTCGAAATAGAAATCCAAGGTGGAAAAGGTTCAAGAATAGGGGTTTCATTGGATGCCCGAGAAAATGCCCCTAGTCCTTGATCAAGACTCATCATTTGAACTCTTTTTGGTTCTAAAACTAGACAAGATGAGTGATTCATCACCTCATCCTTTGGATTTTCTCCAGAATCCATGACTTCCAGGATGGCCTCTTTTGAAGGAAACTTAAAATCAAGGGAGTCATGTGAAATGAGAGATTCAAAAACTTGTATGGGAAAAGTAGTCTGATCACACTCCATATGAGGATGGATTTTTTGACTATGGAGCAGAATCATTTGTTGACTATGACAAATATGATAAATATAACATTGTGAGTAAAGGAAATGGTGCAAATGAATACTGGGAGGGAGGTGAAATATTTGTTGTCCCAAATGGACCTTGTGGTGCCCTTGTGTTGGTATTATTGGAGGGTTGGGGATCTCTTGAAGAGTATCTTCCCACTAGGATGGTGGCACCTCAAGGTGCATGAATGTGCCCAGAACAAAAAAAAGTCCCCAAGGGGGAAAGGTGGACCTTCCAGGAAATATTTTTTCAATATTAGCCTCAATGAAGAAACACCCATTACCAGATGTGTTGACAAAGGGAAAACCTCCCCAAGGTGAAAAATGTCCCCCAAGGGATGTTCCCCCAAGGAAAGATGTGTTAACCCATGGAAAAGGAAAACCTCCAAAAGTATTGTTTCTCTCAGGTTGACTAGGGACAACCCAAAAACCACCAGGCATACTCCATACAAAAGGTACACCTACAACTAATTATGCCAGGACACTCGTAGGATTAACAGAGGTGGAAGGAGCTCCACATCCCATGTTGAAACCAGATCTCACCCCCCAACTAGAAACTAATTTGAAAGTGGGAATTGATGTAGATGAAATGGGAGTAGGGATGATAGGTATACTAATGGATGTATATGATGACACAAATGACGTCCCCTAGATTGAGGAAGCAATACAAAAGGTGTAGGTCCAATGGAGCTAAGGGGTGGCAATGAGGTCATTGTTAGGATGCCCCTGATGAAATTCCCCCCTGTCCCACTTAGGGATTGGTTTGTAGGCTCAAATACACTAGACAAAACACTAGGTCCATTCATGGAGGGAGGATGAAGAAACAAATAGAAAGGTTCACTGAAAATTTCTCTTACTTGGATGAGTAAAGGGGTGTCTGGATCAGTTAAAGGTGGATTGACATTTGGAGGAGGATGTTTGTGTAACACTTCTTCTTCAACCAAACCACTCTCATCAAACCAAATATAATACCCTTTGAATCCATTGTCACTTATGTCGTGTTTCTTTAGAGGTAGTTGCACCTCCGTAATAAGCTCAAGTCCTCATAATCGATGGGATTGGGATGGTAATTCATCCATAGTGAATAAACTATGTTTCTAACAAACATAAATAAACCTATGGCTGACATGGAATTAGAATCAAAGAGAACACCCCTAATCAAATCTAGGAAACAACAAGAAAACCAATTGGCTCAGGGGCCTTTCAAAAACAAACCCTATGGAGGGGGGGTCAAGTACTCCACAATATTAACTAGCGAAGGTGCCAAGAAAAATTATGATGATATATATGAAACAACCTTGACTGGTGCAAGCACCCTTTATTAAGGAAGGCACCCTCTGGGGGAACTGAGACTATGAATGAACATCCTCCCCGGGTACTACAGGCACGTCCCACCTGTAGTCATCCATGTGGCTCCCTACGAAAGGTCACTAAGGATACCGCCTAACAATCAGTGGTTGAGCGAATAATCGTAAGTTTGACTGCACACAAGCGTACGGTAACTAATTCCAAAGTTATAAATGTGTTAACCAATGGAAAACCCTATATACGTAATGATCAAAGTGGTATCGCAAACACCAAAAAAAGCAGAGAGGGGTAATCTCCCTACTCACCCCAATGTGACCCTGTGCTTAACTCTTGTGTTATAGGAGCTTCTTAACACACTAGTTGCATGAACAAATTTTCACGCTATGTGTAAATGTGTTGAACGTGCACAAAATAGATCTAGCTAAACAATAATACACATATTTTTAGAGAGAATTTGAAAAAGAAGAAGAAGGAGAGAAAGAATGAAAGAATTCTCATTAACCGTTGTGAATAATGAATATCTTACACATGATATACTTTGTATAGATCAATGAGTGCACACTCGAGGTGAACCAATGTGCCATAGTGGTGGTATAGAGTTATTTGGAAACACACCAAAACTTACGGGAGTGAAATGCCACATATTCTAGCCTCTCAGGCAGTTACGGGAGTGAACTGCCACCTAGTTGAGTTAACTAGTCAACTAGTCTTCAGTTAACTGACTGAACAAAGAGTACTGAGAAGTTAACTCAAGGAATCAAGGGTAATGCGCCAATTTGGTGATGATCCCAAGGCAAGGTCGAATTAGCACGATGATCATCCCAATGTTGCATGGTGATAAAACCAATGCAACATCTAAACTCAACTCAACTAGTCAAACTGAAGTGTTAACTAGAAGAGAATATTCTCTAGGTGGAATACTCTCCCCTAAAATTTAGGAGACTGGATAATGACTAATTATGAATAATAAACAAGGAAAAACTTTAGGAAAAATAAATCCTAGGTGTGTGTGAAGTAACTCCAACACCCCCCCTTAACATCACTATGGTGAAAATAAAGAATAGGTCCTGGCAACGAGGCCATGTTAGGTACCCAAATAAAAAATATACACTAAAATAAAGTAAGGAAAGAGGGAAAACATTATGGGAAATTTCCCCCCTCTCAAGGTACAATGTATGTAAAAAGAAGAAATACAGTTTCTAGGCAACTGTGTCCTTCACTCCAAGATGACTTCGCAGAGAATGGAACTTCTACTCAGTGAAGGTCTTAGTGAAGATGTATGTCATCTATTCTGTTGAAGGATATAACTGTAGGTAGATGATCCCCTCGTGTACTATGTTCCGTATGTAGTTCATGTCGATCTTGATGTGCTTCATTTGCTACCTCTAAAATGGATCTTTGTAGAACTTCAGAGTGCTCTGGTTGTCACACCAGATGATGATTGACCGATGAAACTAAATGCCCAACTCAGTGAGAAAGTTTTGTAGCCACATAGCCTAAATAGTTATGTTAACTACCCATTTGCACTCTACCTCGGCTGAAGATAGGGAAATGGGAGCTTGCTTCTTGATCAACCAACAGATAGGCCTAGAACCAAGACTATGTGAGTAACCAGATGTGGACTTTCTATCAGTGCTATCGCCATCTTTGTTAGAATCAATAAACCTGATGAGATCTAATGTAGAGTCTGTTGCATAATGAATCCCAAAGGTGATGGTGCCCTATATGTATTGAAGGATACACTTTGCAACCTTCCAATGTAGCTCACGCTGCTCTTGCATGAACCTGGAAACTACACAAACTACATATGAGAGGTCTGGTCTAGAGTGTGTGAGATACAACAAGCTCCCCACTAGCTGTCTGTACAATGTGTTGTCAACCAATGGAGTCTCCCCACCATCCTCAATTTTGACTCCTGATAGAAAAGGAGTCAGAGAAGACTTGTAGTATGTCATGTGAAATCTCTCAAGGATATCTCATGCATACTTGGCCTGAGACAGTTTGATGCCTGATTCATCCTGACTAATCTTGAGTCCAAGGAATATGTGTAGCAGACCCGTGTTCGCCATCAAAAACCTATCATGTAGAATTGTCTTGATTGCAACAATCGTTGAAGTCAAGAAACTAGTGATCAACAAATCATTAACGTATAGAACTAAAAGTAGAAGTGATTCAGTTTTCTAAAGCATGTAGACATTCAGGTCTGATTTAAAATGTACAAAGTTCCATGAAAGAAGGTAGGAATCCATCTTGGCATACCATGCCCTCAGATATTGCTTGAGGCCATAAATGGATTTCTTCAATCGACAGACCAAAGATGAGTCCTGCATAAATCCACGGGGCTTCTCCATGTAAATATCCTCAGAGACATCACCGTGAAGAAATGCATTCTTCACATCCATCTGATGGACTTTCCATCCCTTGGTTGTTGCAATGGTAAGTTCCAATCGTATGGAATCCATGTTTTCTACTAGAGCGAAGGTATCATCATAGTCAATACCATGAACCTGCTGAAATCCTTTGGAAACAAGCCTGGCTTTGTATCTGCTAATATTTCCATCCGCTACGCTCTTGGTCCTATGGACCCATCTACATATGACAAGTTTCCTCCTAGAAGGATGGGGAACCAGATCCAAAGTCTGGTTCTCAAGGAGGGAATTGTACTCCTCCTGCATGGTGGATTCCCAAAATGGATTTCTAGCAGCCTCGCCATAAGACTATGGATCTGAAGATTGAAAAAAGAAAAGATTCCTGGAGGGAAATGGTTCAGTGGAAGTGAGTGCAACAGGAGGCTCCTTTAAATTAGATCGAGTCCTCCTAGTATCGATTGGAGCACCAATGAGATCCCTTGCATCTTGAAGAGTAGTCTGTGCCCACTTGGACCTCTGGTCTGGCTCTGCAACTGCATTTCAATGCTCTGACTCTGCATATGACTATAATGACTCTGAATATGAATCATCTGGTTCCTCTAAATCAAAAATCTTGTTTGAAATAGAGTCGACATGTGCATGCTCATCATCTCAGACAGGTGGAATAATGAAGGTGTCTGCATGTGACTATTGAGGTGCATGCAATACACTTTTGTCGAATTGGACACTTCGCTGAATGATGAGCCGGTCCGAGGAAATATCAATAAGCCTATATCCCTTCACACCTTCGGGGTATCCAACAAAAATGCACTCAGTTCTCTATGGATCAAGTGCCTTCCTCTTTTCAGAGGGAATCCAGGCCCATGCACGTGAACTGAAAATGTGAAAGTGGGGCACTTCTAGTTTGAGGCCACTCCAAGCCTCGTAGGGGGTCTTATTCTTGACAGATGTATTGGGGGGTATGTTTTGGATGTATGTTGGACAATTAAGTGCTTCGTCCCATAGTCTCTGTGGTAGTGACTTTGCATGCAACATGCAAGATGCCATCTCCTTTAGAGATCTGTTTTTCCGCTCAGCAACTCCATTTTGCTGCAGAGTATAGGGAACTGTATGCTGCAACTAAATCCCTGCCTCATGGAAAAGATTATGGATCTCATGATTTACATACTCTCCACCATTATCAGTTCGTAGGAATTTGATCTACTTTCCATACTGTGTCTCAACCGAAGCTTTGAAATCTTTGAGGTGTTGAAATACCTCATATTTTTGTCGGAGAAAGTAGATCGAAGTAAAACCTGAGAAATCATCTACAAAAATGAGAACAAACCTCACTTTGTTGATGGATGGATGCAGAAAAGGATCCATAAGGTCACTGTGGATCAGATCCAAAGGTGCGGAAGCTCGCTGAGACTTTCCTTTGTCAAATTTCTCTTGAGGGTGTTTTCCGCGAACACATCCCTCACACACTCCCTTGGAGAAATGGATGTCTAGTAGATCATCAACCAATATTTGCTTGATAAGATGTTTCATGTATCTAAAATTCAAATGTCCAAACCTTCCGTGCGAGATCCTACTACTTTCATCATCACGAGTAAGAAGTAAAGTGGAATCAGTTTCAATGAATTAAGAAAAAGTATACAATCTAGATTGATGATTTACCTCACTGGTAGCAACCCTCGAGTTCGTTTGCATGTCATAGATGTCCATAGAATTTGGTGTGAATATGAATTTATTTTCAGTTGCCAAAATTCGTCATCTGATACACAGAGAGAAGGTTGACAAAAATCTTGCGAACATGCAACACATTCTCGAAGCTTACATTGGTGAGTTCAATCATTCCTTTGCCGGTGATTTCGATAGAAGAGTTTCCCCCCATCAGAATAGGAGGACCTTTGCTTGCATCCAATGAAGAATATACTAATTTTAATGTAGCCATTTGATGTGATGTTCCTGAATCAATGATCCAATCATCAGGAGAGGAGTTGATGGTGATCAAGGCATGGCTAGAATTGTCTTTCTTGGAATTTGGATCTTCTGGATTCTTCTTCTTGGCACCCTCAAGGATGCAATCTCCAAGGTTGTTTTTCTGAAGTATTTGAGACATCAGATCTATTTTTTTTTTTCATGCATGCATATTCCAAATGGAATCCTTTGTGAAAATACGTGCAGTTCTCCCCTTTTCCCCTTTGGATTCGGAGGCATCGGTGAAGGGTTTTGTGTATCCTTCCTTCTTCGGATGTGTATGAGATTTCCTCTAACATTTATCTTTAAATTTATGATATTTTTGGCTTCCATCATGCACAGTGAGTGCATGCACCCTTGGGCCTTTGATTGTGTCCATGTTGATGAGCTTGGTTTGCTCTTGTGTCAGGAATTCGATAAAGTCCTCAAGAGAAAGCATCTTCCAGGTGGCTCTAGAGGTGAATCTGATAGTATGGAATGTGGATACGAATAAATAGAGTTTAGGACCAAGCTTGGAGAGAATGGTGAGAACCATTTTTTTCTCCTCCCTTGATTTATCAACCCTTCAAGCTTTGAGTTGCGATAGTAAATCCTTGAATTTTGTAAAGAAATCTTGGATATTTTCGAAACTTTTTGGATCCAATGTGAGCCGCTCCACCTATAGCATGTGTCCCCTCATATAATATTGTTTTACAAAGAGCCCTTCCAAGGTGGTCCTAGCTTCATTGGGAGTCTTACAGGAAGATATGTGAAAAAGGAGATCTGGAGAAATGAGAGTGCAAATTGTTCTAAGTGCCTCATCCATGTGATTTAAGTACTTGGATTTTTATATGGATGATGTTTGTTATGTATATGTATTCAAGGTTAACCTATACATCCCTCCGGCTCGGATATGTATGGCTATTTTCTCCTTCCATGCAAAATAGTTTTAAGGTGTAAGAATGAATTATTTTTGGAAATCCATCTTTCCGTTGTCTTCAATCTTTTGTACCTGCAAAAAAATTGTTGTAGATTTTTCTTAGCAGTCCATTAGCTTTGATACCATGTAAATGTGTTGAACCTACACATAATAGATCTAGCTAAACAATAATACACACATTTTCAAAGAAAATTTGAGAAAGAAGAAGAAGGAGAGAAAGAATGATGAGTGCACACTGGAGGTGAACCAATGCACCATAGTGGTGGTCTAGAGTGATTTGGACACACACCAATAGTTACGAGAGTGAACTACCACCTAGTCTAATCTCTCAGGTAGTTATGGGAGTGAGTTACCACCTAGTTGAGTTAACTAGTCAACTAGTCTCCAGTTAACTGACTGAAAATAGAGTAGTGAGGAGTTAACTCAGGGAATCAAGTGTAATACACTAGTTTGGTGATGATCCCAAGGCAAGGTCCAATTATCATGGTGATGATCCCAATGTTTCATGGTGATAAAACCAATGCAACATCTAAACTCAACTGAACTAGTCAAACTGAGGTGTCAACTTGAAGAGAATATTCTTTAGGTGGAATATTCTCCCATAAAATATAGGAGACTAGATAATGACTAATTATGACTAATAAACAAGGAAAAACCTTAGGAAAAATAAATCCTAGGTGTGTGTGAAGTACCTCCAACACTATGTAATGACTTCTAGGTTTCGTTTTATGGCCTTGAAGAGTTTACTCTCCAATTCTATTCCAAGGCCCTAAGTCTATCTAATGTTGGTTTAATATCAAAAGAAAATTGTCTAATTGATTTTAGATTAAGCACTTCTTTTTAGTGTTTTTTAATTGGGTCCAAAGGTAATGTATGACACCTTAATGATGTGATGACTCTTTACCCAACCAATCAATGCAAGAATGATGATGTGATTTCATTATTTTCAATGAACTCTAGCTATGGGAGGGAAATAGACTTCTTTTTTATGATGCAATTTCATTCTTTTCAATGAACTCTATCTACGGGAGGGAAAAATAATTTATTTTTCTTTGCCAATTTTAGAAATAATTCCTCACACACACCAAGAAACAGAAAAAAAATTCTGATATGAAACCAACCAATTCTTCTAATGAACTTTAACATTAATGCTTCAAAATAAAATTTAGCATGCAACACATCTCTTTTTTGTCTTTTTTTGTGATTTTTTTTCCAATTGAAATGTAAAAAAATCCTGATCTATGCAAGAACACACAATGAAAATGGAAAACCAACAACAACAAAAAGAAAAGGGATTGTAAAAAATTGGAAGTGATGCTGGATCAACTATAAAACCGTTGTTTTCGTGTTAGTTTAGACATAAATATCCCAGATCTGTTAGCCTAACCCAGCAGCAACCTAACTATTAGGGATAGGGAAGGCTAATCCTGAAGTCAAAAGCAACCGATGGAGAAAGGAAGGAAGGCTTGGGCCATCCGCCCTCCGATACTTCCCCCAACAGGGAG
>JASDQU010237730.1:0-12987 GCA_032191745.1 Picea mariana | reverse complement strand
GTTGGATGGATGGATCTGCAAGATTCCACCGTCGGAATCTGATGATAAAAGGCTCAATGGAAGCGCCCTGGCTGGATCTCTACTGGGTCGGAATGAATCTGCAATCGAGACACAGGTCTACTGCAAATCTCTGAATCCTCAAAATAGCTTGTGCCCTCCCTGGCTGAGTTGCGCCCTCCACACTGAATAATCCTGAAAAGAACGGTGAAATACCTGGATGGTATCTCTGATGGGCTAGGGTGTGTCTCTCAACACCGAAACCGATCAAGGGTGGTGGTTTCCTCCAGAAATCCACAAAGCAGTAAGGTCGGCTCTCCTCCTCCTCTGGAAGCTCTCAACATCAAATCATAACAATGCATAATGAGGAATTAGGTCAAATTCCTCCATTTATATCTTTCCCGACCTAATTCTTCGTTGACATCACTTAACCTAGGCGCCTTTCCTCCTAAGTGATTTATTTGTCAATTAAGTCCCCCCCTTATCACCTTTTCATTCTAATTCTCCGTTGACTTAGGCTTAAGTGACTTTTCCTAAGTATTTTGGCTTAATTCATCGTTTAGTAGTTAATTCCTCCTTATTTCCCCATCTGGTTCCCTGTTTGTGCCTGACTATAGTCTACGGGAACCTATAGACGACTAAGTCACTCCCTGCTGGCCTAATCTTGGGGACGGGACATCACACAGTGGTATCAGAGCGGTTTGCTCCTTGTCATCTTAATGCATGTCCCCAACGAGGTCGGAGTACAAAGAGTTGGGTCTCGAGCTTGTTTCTCTTGAGGACAGAAGCTCTCGCACGCCCAAGCGACCTCTCATGGCAGGAGAAAAGAAATATGACGAGACAGGAGATCCTTTCAAACTGTTGATTGAAGAAGCCCTCACGCAACAGAGGAACGAGATGATGGATAGTTTCACGCAAATCCTTCGACGGCTACCAACAGGTTATGCATCTTCTTCGAACGGAGGCGCCGCCCCCTTCAAGGTACAAATAAACTTTGATATTCCTATATTTGAAGGTCGGATAGACGCAGATGCTGGAGACAAGTGGTTGAATCTACTAGAAGGGTATTTTTCTGTCCATAACTTTTCGAATAGAGAAAATATTACTTTTGCGCTCCTCAAAGCCGTTCCCCATGTCAAAGATTGGTGGGAAACTTTCTGTGAGCAAAAGGAAACAGAGGAAACCTCATTATTTTCAGTCACGGCCATCTGGGAATCCTTCAGGGATGCTATTAAGGAACAATACTACCCTGTCGGAAGTTATGACAATCTGTATACCAAATGGACCACACTGCAGCAAGAAAGAGACCAAGCAGTGCCAAATTTCACAAATATCTTTCATACCTTGCGCACCAAGCTGGATATCAAAGATTCAGAGCGACATCTGGTGTTCAAGTATCGCGGTGATCTGCATAGATACATCCAGACCGAAATGGAATTTCTGGACATCTCATCCTTAGGCGCGGCCTATCGATATGTCGTCAAAATCGAGCAGAAGCTCAACCAAAAGACGCGACAATTTGGGCCTGGGAACCCCTCACAACAAAAGCCAGGAAAGGGTGGCCCCAACCCACAGAACAAAGGACACAACAAAGAGGGACAGTATCAGGACAACCAATCCAAGCCACAAGCAAAGGAGGACATCGGAAAGAAAGATACCGGGAAGTGGTGCGACTTCCATAAGAGCCCTTGACATAACACTGCTGACTGTCGCTCAAAGCAGTCGTTGGTGGCCGAAGTGAAAGCCTCTGAATCAGATGCGGATTCTGACTCTGAGCCGGAACAAGAAAGGGGAAGATGAATCATTGACGCGGAACCCAGTGCCATCGTTGCTACCACCAAGCTCCAGCCTGGTGAACCAGACGAGCCAGAAGAAGGAGAGCGCCTCTTCCATTCACAAATGTGGGTAAAAGGCACCTCGCTGCACTTCGTCGTTGATAGTGGTAGCCAGAAGAACCTCATCTCAACAGAGGTCGTCAAGCAGCTGGCCCTGCCAACAATGCTGCACCCACAGCCCTACACCATTGGATGGCTCTACCAAGGAAGCGATCTCCGCGTCAGCCAACAGTGTCGACTATCGTACGGCATCAAGCCCTTCAAAGACGAGGTATTGTGTGATGTTGCTCCTCTCGAAGTTTGTGATGTTCTTTTGGGCCAACCTTATTTATGGAAACGTCATGTTGTATATGAGTCTAGGCCTCGTAGTGTTATTATTACTTTGAACAGGAAATTGTACAGGATACCCGAGGCAGTCCCACCTAGTGTTATTTCCTTGATCTTTGCTAAACAATGTAGGAAGGTCATCTCTCAGACAGGGAAGTTTGACTTCTTCGTGATTCGCTCTTAGAATAAGCGAAATATCACAGCCACATCCAGGGTCTCTACGGCCGACCTCTCCACACAACAGAAGCAAGTAGATAAGGTCATGGAAGAATACTCGGATATCTTCTCCTCACCTATAGGGGTACCTCTACACTACCAGATCAAGCACCCCATCGATCTGACCCCTGATGCACCATTGCCCAATGGGCCAGTCTATTGTCGCTCTTTATTAGAGAATGAGGAGATCAAGTGACAGATTCAAGAACTACTCCACAAGGGGTACATCTGTCCCAGCTCATCACCTTGCGGGAGCCCAATCGTGTTGGTACAGAAGAAAGATGGAACTTGGCGACTCTGTATTGATTATCGGGCTCTGAATAAAATCACAGTCAGAAACAGGTACCTGATTCTCCGAATCGACGACCTCCTTGATCAACTCATGGGGGCCAAATACTTCAGTAAGATTGATCTGAAGTCTGGCTACCACCAGGTCCCGATAGAACAGACAGATGTATGGAAGACCGCCTTCAAGTCAAACGAAGGCCTTTTTGAATGGTTGGTCATGCCCTTTGGTTCGACAAATGGTCCAGCCACTTTCATGAGGATGATGGACGATATCCTGCAACCATTCACCGATACTTTTGTAGTGGTGTATCTAGATGACATTCTAATTTACAGCAAGACTTGGGCCGAACACTTGCAGCATATTCGGCAGGTTCTGCACACCCTGCGGCAGCACAAGCTATACGCCAACTTGGAAAATGCTCCTTCGGCATGGACAGGGTCTATGACCTGGGCTACATCATTGATCAACATGGCATACATGTGGATCCAGCCAAGATCCAAGTCATTCGTGACTGGCCAGCCCCAACAACACTCACTGAGCTTTGGAGCTTCTTGGACCTTGCCAATTTCTACCGCAGGTTCGTGTTGGGATTCTCCCATATTGCATGGGACCTCAGCCAAATAAACAAGGGTGGTGGTAAGGCGAAATTTGTGTGGGGCCGGTCCCAACAACAAGCGTTTGATGATTTGAAGCAGTCCTTGTGCTCAGCCCTAGTACTTTCACTACCAGACCTGCAGCATCCCTTTGAGATCGAGACAGATGCTTCAGACTATGTTGTGGGCATCGTTCTCACTCAGCACGGCCACCCCGTGGCCTATCATAGTGAGACACTGTCAGATACTGTCCGTAAGTACCCTACTTACGACAAAGAAATGTACTCCATTGTGCAAACCTACCGCCAATGGAGACATTACATTCTTGGGAAGGAGACAGTCATCCACACTAATCATAAGCCACTGCAGTTCATGCAAACACAGGGAAAATTGCAAAATGACCGCCATCAAAAGTGGTCCACATACTTGCAGCAATTCCACTTCAATATCAAGTATAAAACAGGAAGAACCAATCGCGTCACTGATTGTCTCAGCAGACCGCCAGTCGCAGCACTCACCACGGTGCTAGACTCTTGCGGCCATGAGACATCTGGATGGCCTCAACTCTATGAGACAGACCCCGACTTCACCACCACCTACCAAATGTTGCGTGCAAACACAATTGTCGATAATTTCCATCTTCAGGATGGGTTGTTGTGTTGTCTAGGCCATATCTGTGTTCCATCAAGTGAGCGAGCGAGGTTGATCTGGGAAGCCCGCTACAGTCGGGTGGCAGGACACTTCAACGTCGAAAAGATAGTGGCGATGCTACAGAAACATTTCTACTTGCCGAAACTTCGACAGGAGATCAACAAGTATATTAGGTCCTGCACTGCCTATGCTATTGCCAAACCGACCACTAAGAAACAGGGCTTGTACACCCCTCTTCCTACTCCTGACAGGCCATGGGAATCCATCTCAATGGACTACAAGTCGGGCCTCCTGTCCACCAAGTGGGGAAATGACTGTGTTTTTGTAGTTGTTGATCGCTTTTCTAAGATGGCGATTCTGGTTGCCTGCAAGAAGAGCATCACAGCAGAGGCCACTGCCAAGCTCTTCTTTGAACAAGTCTGGGTACATTTTGGAATCCCACAAACCATTGTCTCATATCGAGATAGTCGATTTCTCAGCACATTATGGTCGAGCCTCTGGTCACTGCTGGACACCAAGCTCACCAAATCCATGGCCTTCCACCCCCAGACAGATGGCCAAACCAAGGTTGTAAATCGAATGATTGTGCATATCCTTCGCATGTATAATTCAAAGCATCCTCGCACATGGGATGAGAGCCTTCCCTATGTCCAGCATAGATACAACTGTGCCCTTCATAGCTCAACCGGCCACAGCCACTTTCAGGTGGGGTTGGGATTCCAACCATTAGGTTCCATAGATGTTGCACTTCCCCTTGCTATCACCTCAACCGACTCATCTCCTGCTCCAACTAAAGCTGACAAAGCCACTCGTTTCATTGAGCGGATCCAGCACATCCGCCAACAGGTTCAGGATATCCTACAAAAGTCCAATGACAAGTACAAATAGCGCCATGATCAACATCGGGTGCCACATAAGTTTCAAGTGGGCAACAAAGTTTGGTTGCACTTGCAGAAAGAACGCCTTACAGGACCCCATCGGAAGCTTCGCCCACTCCATTATGGGCCGTACACTATCACCAAGGCCGTGGAGGATAATGCTTTTGAGCTCAACATTCCTCCTTTCCTTGGTCTGCACCCAGTGTTCAACGTGGATCTCCTTCACCCTTATTTCCCACCATTATTGGACACCTTAGAAGTAGCAGAACAGCTGACACCAACAAAGCTCAACCCTAACTGCATACAACAGGCATCCAATGATCAGATTGTGGACACACAGATCAAGGGAACTCGACAACAAAGGATCCAACTTTATCGAGTCATCAAAGCAGGGCAGCTCCTGTACCAAGGCAAGTGGCTCACCCGGAGCCAAATTCAGCAGAAATTTCCTCATCTGATGGCGGACCTCAACGCAATGGAGACCATAGCTTCCTAAGGAGGGAGGATTGATCCAGATGGATATCGGTGGCCACCCACCTTTTCCAACTAGCTCAAAACAGTTTTCTGACAATTTTGGCAATTTACTATTTTTAGCAGTTTTAACTTCTGGGGCCATTTTGAGGGCCTAAATGAAGGTTTTTCGGGATTGAGCTTCTCAATGATAGCTGAAGGCATGATTGAGCCCCCAAAATGAATCTCCTCGACGATATCTTTCCAACAAGCTATCACACGCCTAAAACGGAGATCGTATGCAAAAGTTAGGACCCCGGGAAGTTGATATACTAACCTACCCAAACGGGCCCCACATGACTTTTGGCGCTTCATCTCCTAGGGTTAGGTTTTTGGATGTCTAGGGTTTTTGGCATTCTTGTTTATTGTAAAAAGGCCCTCAGAGCCTCATTGTAATCTTCTTCTTGCGAATGCGCGCAGCCATCACATCTCTTCTCAAAGATAAGCCGCCACCATTCCAACAAGCTTGTTTCCGCTACATTTTACAATTTCAGCTTATTTCGTTATTGAATAGAAAACCAGTTTTACTGTATCTCTGTTATTTTGTGTTAAGCACCTGTTAATAATCTGTATTCATTTCGTTCTGCTCATAAAATCCGGATCACTTGGAGGGCGTGCTCATTTGTCTTTGGAGGACCTAGTTGGTGGACAATTTTGGAGAACAAGCCTAGCTTGGCATTCCATGGGGCTACAATCCCACAGGTTGGATGCCAAGGGCCTGCATGCCGGATGAGAAAGATCAAACTTGGAAGGCCTTGAAGATGACTTGGACGACATAGCCTAGCCCCCACATGCCAAATGTTTTTCCTAGGAGAGGCAAAACATCACTTCTAGAGGCATTACGTCACCTAAGGGGGTTAGGGCTTGGTGGTGAGGTGGCACTCATTGACACAAGGACTTTTTGAGGAGAAGAAGGTCTTCACCATGAGGAGATTGTCTAGATGCTTGACATGTGGCCTTTGGAGGCTTACCCATGCTTCTCCAACAACAACAACTTCTTCTAAGTGGCAAAATGTCCACTAAAGGAGAGACGTTTATGTAAAATTAGGATTCATTTGTGAAAAAGTGAAACTTTAAATGAATTTTTAATATTACTTTGTTAAAGGGGGCAAGATTAGGGTTGTTGACCCCTAGTCTTGTGGTTTACCCCTTAATTTATGGACAATTTACCTTGGTGACATTTTGTATAAGCAAGAGATCATAAGATCTCATTTGAACACAACTCTCCCTCATTGTGAGAAGTATTGGTCTGAAATTTTCACTATCTTTGGCAAATTAGTCTCTCTTGGCTCTTGTTTATGGTTATCTCTTGATGTTATGGTTGATGGAAGTGATGCACTAGCCTTGGAAGTCTTATCTCTTGCTATTGTGGTGGATTATCTTGGCATTTTTCCTTGAATTGGTATGGTCCAAGGCTGTTGGGAGTGGGGAGCGAGAGCAGGAAGCACAGATTTTCAAAAATCTCCGGGAGCGGGAGCGTTTTTTATATAATACATAAAAATATATATTTTGATGCATATATATATATAAAACATGCAGAATGTTGAATCAATTGCAAAAAACATGAAAACATAGATATAAGATCATTTAACTAATTGATTAGTGATGAATCGATGATCATTAAAGCATCAACCATTTAGTACATACTACATACTACACATATAACATCAATCATAAACATTTGTGGGACTCAACATTAAAGCATCATAACATTAATCATAAACTTCAAAGTTAAATTGTCATATGATGTTCTTAAGTTCATAACTTCATAACTTCATTGTTTACAAAATAAGCCATAATAAAGAGTCAAGACTCAATACTCAAGACAAAGTACTAAGTTTTAGAGACTACTTCTAAACATGAAACAAAAAAAGAGATCTAGTTTATAGTATCAACTTAGCAAGTACTAAGTACTATGCTCTAAGTTTTCGTCTTGCCACGAGAAACTTCTAGTTTCTTCTCCCGTGATCTTTGAATAAGAGCAGGAACAAGTGGAAGTGATCGTGGAACATGACCAGCAGCTGAATGGCTCCCACGTGACAATGGACGCTATGCAGATAAAGGTAAAATTGATGAATCTGGAACCCTTGTAGTGGATGGGGCCGGGGGTGGGGCATGTCTCCTCCAGGAATATGATCGCCATCATGATCACTCAAAAGTTCCTCTTCCAAGCACTCTAAAACAATGGTTCTTGTTATCCCCCACGTTTAGGGATAACTAGGAGATCATGTCTCAAGGCCCACAGGTCCTAGACATGGAGTACTAAGAGTAGGATTGACTTTAGCATGGCCCTGGAGGGCCCACCTTTTCTTTCTTCCAAGCATCTTTGTCTTGTCAGCAGCAGCAGCATCCATCACCATCAACTTGGTCCTGTGTCAGAGACGGTTCTTGCTCGATGAGGTAATTAGTCCAGGCATCATGGTATGTGTCATTTTGATCATCAAAACCATTGAATATATGCATCTGATTCCTTTTATTTCTAACAACTGCTTGGATCTTACACTTGCCCACTTGACCATGTTTGGGGGGGATTGACAGGGTGCCCTAACAAGCTTGTGTCTGTAGGTTTTGGTTTGCCACTGGGGTGATTTCTAAAAATCCATCGTCCGCTCCCATCACAGCACCACTATTTCATCTTGTTTCTTGCTCACTTACCCCATTCCACTTGTCTGGGCACTGGGTAGACCTATTTTTCAGGACTGCACCTTATCTCGTGGGAAGAAGGGGCTAAAAGCCTAGAAGGTAAAAGCAAGCTGGTAAAAGATAAAAGCCTAAAAATAAAACCTCGAGATGCTTTGCCTAGGGATCCCCTAGAAAGCAATAAAAGGTTTCTCAGCAAGAAACAAGAGGGACCTGGAAAAGTAATAAAACAAGACCTAACCAAGGGATAGGAGGTCCCATCACGAGCCAGCCTATTAGGTCCATGGGTACCTAGCAGTATGACACTGCCACCAGCTGGTTACCACGCCAGGGCAGTGACTCTTGGCTGCATGGCCAAAGGAAAGGGGGTCTCATCATGAGCCAGCCTTCTTATTTCTGTGAAAGTACTTGTGAGTAACGCTGCCACCACTAGTCACCACGTCAGGGCAGTGTCCCCTGATTAGCTCTTGAACAAAAAGAAAAGCAATAAAAGATAAAAGAATAAAAAGAATAAGAATAAAAGGCAAGAATGGGATTGGAAAAATTACATCTAGGATAGGTACAACTCGCCTTCTACAAAGGCACCCACAGGTAACGTTTCTTGCATCCTTCACCCTCACTGCACCCAGATGCTTGGACATCCCTTGACCACATCACCCACTTACATGGCTTGGATGAGGTCTCTTCCGGGAACTTTCCTTTTCCAGTGGACACTAGCCCAATAGGACGCCTTGTCTTTTCCTCCAGACTTGTATTGTAGGCTTGTGTAACATCTTTGAGTCGTTAACTGATGTATTAGGGATTTTATGCACATGTTTAATAATATTGATGATGAGATGTGATTGACATTGCTATGATCTCTGTGACTGATGAGTCCATGGAGGGCGTAGCTTTTGATGTGCAGGACCATGCCCGATGAACAGGTACCATTTGGACCGGTACACATGGGGAGATGATCAATTCGGACCTCCATGGGGCTGAAGAGCCCATCAGTTGGATGTTGAGATCCCATCAGGGGGCAGAGACAGGACAAAGATGGATCAGAGGCTTTGCACCAGAGAAGAAGAGGACGTTCCACTAGAGGCACCCCGACAGAGCTTGACCTAGGGGGATTGGCCCTTTTTCAGTGGAACGTTGGCCTTGGAAGGCCTAGGACGTCACCCATGATGACCATGACGTCATCCAGCCTATTGGACATCTTGGGAGGCAGACTGGGTAGTATTGGCACGTGTGGCATGATGGAGGAGCCCAAGGAGGGCTAATGTTTTGATCCAGGATGCTCCATTTTCCCTAGAAGGGGCTAATGTCTCCTTTAGAGGGGCTTGATGTCTCTTTTCAGCTTGATTAGGGTTTTAAATTAACATTTTAATGTAAAAACAATATGATTTAGTATTTTAGCCTTGTTGGCCTTTTACATGACCTAAAATGTAAATTTAGGTCATGATACTGTATAAATGAAGGATTTTGACCTTCATTTTCTCATCAAAACTTACTCACTCCTTAGGGAGTTCTGAAATTTGCGCCCTCTCTTGGGTTATTGGCTGATTTAGTGAGGCGCAATCGTTGAAGGAAGACTTTTTTGGCATGTTTTGGCATTTCTCTTAATGGAAGGTGTTACAACTAGGGTTTGCAATGCTTTTTCTTGGTGATATGTAAGTATTTTTCTTCAAAACTTCTTGATTGCATGGTTGCATTATTTATCTCTTGCATATATTTATAATTTTGCTGAACAAAACCCTAGGTGACAAGCACACAAGTAGGTCCTTGTCTCATGTCCCCATTGGGAGAATTTTCAGCCATTAATTGAAGAAGGAGAGAGCCTAGCCTTTGCTACACTCTCATTATCTCTTCATCTTTGCTAGCCATACCTTTTATAAGCTAAGAAGAGGGAGACGCCCTAAAGCCTAGGTTTTCTACACTTTGGGCCGATTTTTCTAGGGTTTGTTGGTAGAGTCTTGCTGTAGCAACACTTTTCTTCATCAAACCTTCTTGTCTTGGTTTTATGCTTCATCTTCAGCTAGTCGTGATTGCCATTGAGTTAAGGAAGGAGAGCACCAAGGCCTAGTTCTCCTACCCCAAGGTGAGCCTCTCTCCCCTAGGGTTTTGACTTTGAGGCCTTGCTTAGCAACACCTCAAAGCTTCTCCCTCTAGTCCTTAGCTGTTTTTACCTTTGTTTCCTTTAGCTCTTGCATCCTTCACTATTGACTCCATTAAACCCTAAGGCACTGATCTAAAAGACATCTTGCGTTGAAGTGAACCTGATCAAAACTACTCTCAATACATTGAATGAAACCCTAACTACACTAACCCTAGCTTATAAACTAACCCTATTAACTGAAGTGTTGTCGTCATCTCTTGATATTAACACCTTTGTGCAGCTAAACATTTTTCTTTATAAGCAATTGAATGGTGTTGAAGGCATTAATTGAATGAAGTATTGATTTGTTGCATTGAATGCCACATTATTCCAACATTTATTGAAGAAGTGATATAATTTTCATTGTTATTTTATAAACATTGACTTCATCAATATTTATTGTCAAATTGCTTATATGTTTATCAGATAGTCGTTGATTTATATGAAGTACTAACCCATTTGAGCTAGCTTGCACATATTAGTTCATTGTTGCTTTGTCTCAAGCAGGTGTATCTCTTTGGGGGGTTTTACTTTATTATTGACCTTTAGCCGGACTATCTTCTCGGTGGTGACTTGTGAGGGGGGAATAACTACTTTATCCTGTAATCCTTTGCCTTCTCAAAACCCCAGGTCACCGGGGACGTCTCCCCTGGGCCTTACCACCCTAAACAGAAAGAACCATCCCATTGTGGTGACATTGGGTGGGATTGGTTCTTGTTACGCCAGTTTGACTCTCCAATTTAGAGCCTTTTATCCTTGCTATAGTTGCTCCAACACCTCTCTACAGAAGAGGTGTTAACGACCTGAGAAAGCACCTTCACCACCAATTTATGCAAATTTTTGGCAGGGGAGCCATACATGTTCCACCATTCGATAGCACCCAACCTGTCTTGATCTTTGGTTGCATGCAAGTTACCAAAGACTCCATGCTCACTGATGTATTTGCTCAATTCGCTTTGTACTTGAGCACACTCCTCTTCATCATGTACCAACTTGTCCAATGCAAGCATATATCCATTTTGCACCTCTAGATCTGTGTGTGGTTTTCTCCTTTCCCCACCCCCGGGTGTTGGTTGGGCCAACCAAGATGAAGAATAATATCTTGGGGTAAGGACATATGCTAGGGCATGGAGTGAAATATTCAAGTTATCGCACCTTTTGACCACAAGTTTATGGATATGATCATACAAGATCGCATCCTTCGGCTCTACAATGTCTTTGATTTGGCCTAGCATGTTGTCCATCTGCTCATACACCTCTCCAATCACTAGTCGATCTGTATCTGCAAACCGAATCATAATGTAAATGGGTTTGGTGAACTGCAGAATATACCAAACATGTTGCCAAAAATGGCTATCAAGAACTGTGTCCTCCACCTCCTGAAAGTCACTTCTCTCAGATACGGATGTAGCCCTGTCTTTTAGATCCTGTCATGAATCACTCGAGGCCATACTAGCCAATGCCTCTCTTACCTTCAACAGACGCCTAAAGGTGAGATAATAGCTAGCAAATTTGGTCTTTGCAATCTTTAGTAACTCCAACTTGGAGCGACTACGAAAAATGTAGTGGGCCATGCTATGATTGGTAATAAATCTTATCATCTTCTTCCCTCTCTTGTACAAAGCACCAATCCATCTATAATCATGGTCCTTCATTTTAATGATATCATGCATCAAAAGGTTCATTGTGTGAACCAAACAGCTTGACCAAAATATATTGCGGTACCTATCTTCAATGATTGCTCCTGCTGCCTTACAATTAGTAGCATTATCAGTGATGACTTGAATGACATTGTAGGGCCTGTTATCGCTCAGTTTGTAGTTTAGGTCAAGTAGCTGAAACGTAAGGGTCAAACTGGCGTAACAGGAGCTTCCCCACCCACTGTCACCTCGATGGGGGGCTCTTTCTATTTAGGGTGGCTAAACCCAAGGGAGACGTCCCTGGCAATCTGGGGTTTTGAAAGGTAAAGGCGTAAGGATTAAGGCAAGTTTTCCCTTCACAGATTACCGCCAAGAAGATAGTCAGATGAAGAAGAACCACAAAAGAGGCACCTGCTTGCGAGACAAGACAATAATGATACTAGTACATGCAACAGTGGTTAATACTTCATTAATAAATGGCTATCAATATTTAATGTACATGAGCATAAATAGCAGTAAATATTGACGAAGTCAATGTTTGCAATAATGGCAATGGCAAATTAAAGTCACTTGTCAATAACTTACCAGAATGATATAGCATCCAATGAAAATGATCAATCCTTAAATTAACTCAATGCATTAAATATCATCAAATGCTCATATACATGCAGTTGTTGCGTCAAGTATACTAGAGGTGACGTCAGATTTCTTCTAGGGTTAGTATAATAGACAAAGAGGTCAGCGTTTTGCAAATAAGCTAATGAAATTTACCTATATATCAATGCCTATCATTAGATGACCAAGCCACAATATTTTCTATCAACCAAAAGCTCAAATAAGGCATGACGTCATCATCAATTTCTAGGTTAGTAGACGTTAGGGTTAGTTAGGGTTTCAAATTTGAGAGTTTTGAAAGGTTGTTTTTGCACAGCAAACTCAACGTTGGAGAGAATGACCAGTGTCTTAGGGTATTATGGAGTCAAAAGCAAAGGCAAGATCTCGGGAGGATCAAGATCTAAAGACTAGAGAGTTAGGTTCTATGGTGTTGCAATGGCAGGGCTCTAGAATCAAAACCCTAAGGGAAGGAGGCTCATTCTGGTGTTGCTTAAGCAAGGCCTCATGCTCCTTCCTCTTTCTTTAAATATTCTTGGCAAAACGGCTAGCTTTAGAACACAAATCTAAGGGAGAAAGGTGTTGCAAGAGCAAGGCCCTTCAAACCCTAAAAGTCAAAACCCTAGGTGTAGAATCAACTAGGCCTAGGACGTCACCTTTGT
>JASDQU010237729.1:0-12590 GCA_032191745.1 Picea mariana | reverse complement strand
GAAAAATATTATTATCAGCATAATCTCCTCTCGGGTCAGTATATTTCCCTCGGTGTGAGATTCCACCTCTCTCAGTTCGAGTCTGAGGTTTCTTCCAGTCCTCCTTAGGTTTCTGATTTCTATCTTGGACAACTGACTTTCCCCTGGGCTAACTTCTTCCTCGGCCTCTTTGACCCTGCTTTCGGCTCAGCTTCTCTTCAACTTTTAGAGCCATCTGATAAGCATCTTCCACCATTTGGATGGTCATCATGCTCATCTCATCCTGAATGTCGTATCTCAGGTCATTCATGTACCTGGAAACCTTTTCATCATTGCTTTCCCGATGACCGGCCTTGATTTTCAGCCTGTAGAATTCTTTAGTATATTCCTTCACTGTCATCAACTTCTGCTTCAAGTTCTGCATCCTTCGAAACAGAGTAATTTGATAATCCTTGGGGATAAATTTCGCCTTCATCTTCACGATCATCCTATCCCAACTCTTGATTTTCTGCTTACCTTTGCAGCGTTTGTTAGCTTGTAGTTCATCCCACCACAATGCTGCATGTCCTTTCAATCTCGTGACAACATGTTTGACCTTCTTGTCTTCTTCGACATCTTCATAGTCAAAGTATGTGTCCAAAGCTCTAATCCAGTCTAGAAGCTCTCCAGCATCCAAGTTTCCCTCATAAACTGGAATGTCCATTTTTTCTCTTGCACCCATTCTTGCAATAGCCCTAATCAGACGTTCGTTTGCTGCATCTTTGGCTGCAACTTCTTCCCCTTCATGTTCAGCTTCATTTTCACTTTCGGAATCACTAAGATCCCCAACACCAACTGTGCACCTCTGTGTTGTCTCCATGTCCTCAAGTATGACGTGTAAGTCATGCATTCCTCTTTCCATGGCTGGATCAGGCATCTGCCTACCTCTTTTTCTTGGCATTTCCCTCTCCTTTGGTGGATCGGGTGTTTTCCTGTCCCTTCTTCTCGACAGCATAGTGAATCTTCCTTTCCCTACTACAGAAAGCAAAGATTCCTTATGCGCTCTGATACCAAACCTGGCATAGCCCTCCCAACCCTCAGGTCGTAAGTCCATGCACGTAGGATCTTTCCTCTCAGACTGGCCCGAAGAGCTCTTAATAATTGGCTCTTCTATTTCTCTTCCAGGAAATCTACACCCACAACAAAACCTCGTGGAATCTCCCTTCGCGCTTCAGGAGATCGGACTTCATGATTTCATGAATCTTGTGGTCAAGCGTCTTGTCTCTCAGACCCCTGAAACCCGAATTACCGAAATTTCGATACGCTCGCAAGGTTGACTTTTCAACAGCTCTTCATTCCATCGGGATTTTGGACTTCGCGAATCCTGATGCAAAGATTTCGGGACTTCAACTCATGAAACCCTGAAATGGTCAACAATATTGACTTCCATGTCAATAGTGCACCACCTGTCTGCCCTGCTGCCTTCTGTGGCCCCACACAGTTCTTTCGCCCCTTCAGAACTTTGCACTTCACGATTTCACGAGTCTTAAGGCAAAGATCTCGGGATTTCAACTCACGAAAAACCGAAATGGAAATCTGCTGGAAAATCCAACAGACCTTCTTGGATTGAATCTACGGCTCTGCCTCTCTTGAAATTGAACCTTTGGGAATAGACATAACCCCCTTTATTCTTTGTCAGATCGGACGGCTGGCGAGACTTTGCAAATTCTGTACAGAGAATTTCGACCGTCCATCTCTCCCCTTGAGGACTTCTGCGAAATTTGAATGAAATATTTCTCTTCTTGGAACTTGTCCTCCTACAGCATGATGTCGCTGTGCCTCCTTTTCAATTCTTCAAGGCACTTGGCCTCTTGCCTCCCTTTGACAACTTCGAAGGCTCGAATCCTTCTGAACTTTTTCCACAACTTCGAGTCTTTCAGAAAACCCCTGCTCGCACTCCTTGCGACAGACCTTCAAACACTTCCAAGTGTTGAACTCCCTTCGACTCTACACACTCCCTACAGTAGCAGTCTCTCAACACTTCACTGAGGTTACAAAACCTGAACTCTACTCGGCGTGCGCACTCCTTGCACGGCTCCTAAGCTCAACTTGCACTTCTGTGAAAATGAGAATAATTGTGATCTCTCATGAGCTTTTAGAGATGAACTTTGACTTCTGTCAACGCACTCCTTGCGGACAATTCCACTGCACTCCTTGCAGGAATTTTACTCACTCAAATAGAGAAACAATTGAAACTCATTTCTTACCCTTCCTCTCAGATTTCAAACATTCAACAAGAAATCATTTATACATAGCATAAAAGCAATTGCATGACAGAAAGAGCAAAGCATTCATGAGAATAACATTCAATAATGCATACACAAAAGATCTTTGAACACCATGAGTCTGAATCAAAGCCTTTTTGTATTAATCCAGAACTTATGTACATGGAATTTGTCTATACAGCTCTCTGCTTCTTCTCCTCTATGCTCTTACTAATGTTACAATAATACAAGTGAGGGTGTCTATATCTGTTTTCCCCCCAGTTCCTAAAACTGTCTAATCTAGGAATTAAATTCTACCTTCTTACATTCATTAACATAAATGCCTTCACCTAACACAGACGAGAGCGGGACGCTCAAGGTCTGTTTACAACATGGAAGTACGCTCTCCCTTAATTGTTTCATTTATGTTTGGCCTATTTACTTAAAAAAACATTCAAATAATTTTATCATATGCCAAAATGCGTTGGCACTTGCCCCACACTCGCTTGATGTTGGCGATGCTCTTGCATCACAGTGGCATTGAAAACCATTTTAAATGGTCACATCACATGATATCTGTGATAGTCATAGGGTGCGCACTATGTTTCTGATTAATATGTTCCTTTTTTTAATATTGGCTAGAGATGGAGATGATGTTCATTGATCTGAAATGGATTCGAATCAAGAATGATGAGATTTAGTAACTACAAAACAAGAACACAATTAACTAAGGTCATGTAAGCTTTGTAAAAGTAAGCTGAATAAAACATAGTAGTGAAAAAAAAAGTTTAAAAAATATTTAAATGATAAGCAAACAAATAGGAGAGAAGGCTAAGGAATGGGAAGTGAAAGCCATGTTGACTTTCCATTACCCCTTAGCTCTCCATATTTATTTACTGACCCTTATTCTTAAAGGGTCTTTTGGCACAAAGGAGGAATAGCATTGTATTGAAGATTGCCAAGAAGAGAATATTGAGCACCATTCAAAACTGATTTTCTCATTTGGGTTCTAGGGTAAAATAATACATTATCTGATGGATTATGGTGTGGAATATGATAAATTATATAATTGTATCCATTATGTGCTTGATTACTGTGTCTACCATTCTAAATTTAATTACTATGGGTGCATGGTTCGTGGAATATGAGAAATTATATATTACTAGTTGTTGTTGCTAAGTGTGTTCATAAACTGTTTTTCCTTTAACAATTGATGAGAGATAATATCTATAAGTTGTCAACCATCCATTCTACCCAAGTTGTGAGATTAATTGATCTTCATTGAATCATTATATTAATCGACATATATCCCACTACTTTTTGGGTGGAAAAATTGGAGGAATAATCTTCGAGGTCCCTTTTAACGGTTGGTCAAAATTTGGAAATTTGGGTCCAAAAAACATTCATAAATCTTCTGAAGCCATTCCATTTTGAAGCATCAAACGAATTTTTTTTTCCAAACATTACTATGTAGGAAGATTCTAAATTTTACATGTAGATACCTTTTCAACGACGTAAACCATTCGTCAATCAGAGTTCGTATGAGAAAATTACGCCTCCCGCAAATTGACCTACCATATTGATCACCATGGTGCAAGTGGATGCCATGTCAACTTCCATTACTTAGACATGTGGGGCTAGCCACATAGTGGATATTTTAAGAACATTCTAGAAGGTCCAAAACCTTATCAGAATTGAAGGTTGAGGAATTCAAAAACTTATCCCTAGATGGATATTGGGCTATGTTAAATACAAGGCCACTAAGAGGAGAATGGATTCCATTCTTTTGCATTGAATCTTGTTCCAAAGCTGAGAAAAATAGTTGAGAGTGGAATTATGTGAGCATAATAGAGGAGGAGAGACTTTGTAGCAACCATACAGGCTACAAGTCAAAGGCAAATCCACAGAGAGTGCCTCTTTCTTTGTACTTGCATCATTTCTTTACCATAGAAAAGAGAGCATAGCAACATCACCTTCTCGTTGGGTTTTCACCCATATTGGGTTTCCCAGGTCATATCTTGACTTTTTTTATGGATGGTGTGAATGTGTTTTATTGTTCCCTATTTTTTCTACATTCTTTCTATTTTATCAGTAACTAAATATTTTGGAGATCTAAAGGAAATTAATCTTAATAGTAAATATTTCAATATTTTATTAGATTTGTTGTGATGAATTTTTCTAGTGAAATATCCATGATAGTTTACAAATCATATTAGTATCAGACCGGTTTTTTCTTTCAGGTATTTATGAGAAGTTGTAGGATCTAGGAATTGACTTCAAGAGAAGTCGTAGAGAACCCTAGAAATGGCAGACAAGTCTATTCATAATAACCCTCGAGATCCAGCAGAAGAGATATTTGAGCAATTGGAAGCGCAAGTTGCTAACATCAGTCGCAATATGAACCTCCTCATGGAGACTCTAGCAAATAAACTTGGACCATTTGTAGATGATGGAGGATCTTGCTAGCACAAAATTGGAGATCGAAGTTCTCGGAGGCTACCAACAAAGGTACCATTGTAGTCTAGTAGCATTGGCATATTCAAATTTCTACAAGGGAAGGAGGTTTCACCCGAAGCGTTGTCGATACTTGTGTGTAGTAAGGTGAGTTAATGATAACACACCATCATATCTAGCGCAATACATGGAAGATTCATACTTAAATGTGAAAGATCATATCATTAGAAGTCTAAACCAGGTTATGCAATTGGTAATTCATGTTACATAGAATAAATACAAGTGCATGCATCATAAAATATTGTTAAATAGTATCGCAACTAACAACTACACAAAATAGGACAATTTATGCATAAGAAAGATCATGCATTCCTCCATATCATAACAAAATGTTGTATGCCCGAATAATCTATTGTGTATTATCATATCGCATAATGGCATACATGGAGAGGTTCTTTCCTATCAAGACTTATATAACCAAACCAGAATTAGCTTGGCCACAAAAAAAACAATAACATCTATGCAACCACAATAGCGAGAATAAGAAATTAACAATTAACCATTAACAATTATCAAGTAACAAGTAACCCTTTCTTGTTACATTTTCCCCAATTTATATCATTCCCTTGGTTGTTTCTTGATTCTGCTTCTACGGTTTCTTGATTTTGTTCTTGTTTCTTTCCCGCTTTGTCTTTTCCTATTCTCTAAGCTTCTAAACCTTTCAGTTTCTTCCTCCAGCTAGAATATGATTTGTATTCACTGTTTCTATGTTGGAAGTTAGCTTTCCACCACTTAGATTTCTCGTTGATGTGCTCTATTGTTCCGCAAAAAATTTATAATTCCGTAAAACTGGATGGTCTTCAAAATGAAGGGCCCAACAGGGCCCCACCAAAATATTTAACTCGTCTCAAGTCAACCTTTTGTTGTTTTGTTGTGGTTTCATTCAAATGAAGTGCCCAACTCTAGTACAATGGAAAGGGTCTGCTCGCGAAAATTGTCATAGTCTGCGACCCTATCCTATCATTTCCTTGCCAAAATCAAGGAACCCACATAAAATTCCTGCATGACATTGGGATTAGGCACCTCAAGCTTGGTAGCCAACAAAGCGTTCCACTCAGTATCAACAAGAGAGTCCAAATGTTGGAGAAAAATGTACTCAACTTCGACTATATGCCTGAACTGCCAAAGTGTTGTCTCCGCATCTCTATTAACCTCATCCATGGCATCCAACCGGTCATCCTCAACTTGTATCTCAGTAAACTTAGTTGCTTTCTTGATAGGGTCAACAATGGCCCAAGCTTCTGCATTCATCTTCTTAATCCTAGTATGCAACTCTTCGATAGCCTTACTACGATGGTCCAACAAACCAACCCAGTCTATGACCATATCAAAGAGTCAATGACATTCCTCGGTCAGGGAATGAAGGGAGGAGTTGACATTGGTGCCCTCTTCAACTGCATGTGTAAGATTTTGGAGGATCTCCTTAGGTTGCTCCTTTCCTTTAACTTGAATGTTGTTACCTCCTGTTGTAGGGTATATTTCTAGGTGGCTAACTGGGACCATGCACTAGCAATGAGGTCACTCTGTCAGGTGGCACAAATGGAGTAATATCTTCTAGAAACTTACGAATGGTCTAGCGGAAGGAAGGCCAGACTTGAGAAAACTTACTAGTGATGGCTACAACAATGGATTCAACCTGTAATCGCAAGTCCTGCTCAACTGCTTTGGTGACAATGGCTTCATTGACAACCTCTCACAAAGATTATGTCTAGTGTATGAGGGCTTGATTAGTATTCTTAACTATTGTGATCCACTACTCCAGTTGGTCCATGGAAGCTAAGATCAGGTGCAGAAAATGTGTTGTAACCCATGTGGAAAAATATCCATTGATGGAAACAAAATCCAAAGGTGGTCGCGAAGCAAGCGACTGACTGCTTGCAATAGAATGCATAGAAAAGTTGGGAGTACCAACAGCCTTAGGGGTAGGTGAGTGAATTCTAAGGCTACACACAAACTGTTCAGTGACTTCCAACAGAAGTGTTGTAAGCACCTTTGTTTAACATAAGTAGTGCTATGTGCTGACTGAGTATCATCTTGGGTGTCGAGTTGATCCTATGGAGGTCCCTCATCCATCGAAATATGAGTCTTAGGTATTTTTTCTAGTTGTGGATGAGCGACCATATCGAGAGTAATGTGTTGGGGGACTGGAACTTCTGGGATTTGAGGAGAAGTGGAGGGGAATGGAATAGTAGTTGTGGCAATATGAACAATAGGGTATGGAGAAATTGTGTCCAATTGGTGATGTTTTGGGGATATTAGAGGCGTGTGTGTGATGGTGGTGGTCCCACCATTTTGTGGAGGGGTGGCTTCCTCAACAATAGTGGAAGACTGGAGCTACATGAGAGGTTCATCAAGGATATGGATGATGGTGGGTGTGGAGGGTGAAGTGAATGAGGTGGAAAGTCGAGTGCACGTCTGGGGTGGTGTGGTATGCAATTGAGGGGGTATAGTTTGTGATGGAAGTGGACCGGTGTGAGCTTGAGGTGAGACGGAGGAAAGGGGGGTGGCCTCAGTGGTGATAGTATCACCGGGGGATTGGGATGGGTATTTGGTAAAAAACTTCTTCCGAGGAAAAATAGAATTCAAGACCTCTCGAAATTGCTTACTAATCCAGATTTATGAGCGGAACGTAATGAAACCACATATTTATAATGTTAACACCGAGACATAATGAATAATAATAGAGAAACAAGAAACTTGACTTCTATTATATAACAAATATGCTGAAAATTGTAAAGTGCAGACTGAAAACAAGCTTGCTAGAATGGTGGTAGCTTATCACTTAGAAGAGATGTGATGACTACATTCATTCGCAAGAAGATGAGTACAATGAGGCTATGAAGTCCTTTTTACAATAATGATGAGCCAAAACCCTAGACATCAAAAAACCTAACCCTAGGAGATGAACCACCAAAATCCATGTGGGCCCTGTTGGGGTAAATTACTATTTTAACTTCCCAGGGTCGTAACTTTTGCATACGATCTTCGTTTAGGGCACACGATAGCTCGTTGGAAAGATATTGGTGAGAAGATTCATTTAGGAGGATCAATAAAATACTTTAACTACCATTGAGTTTCTTGATTGTGAAAAAATTCGTTTAGGCCCTCAAACTGGCCTCATAAGTTTGTGATCCAGGTGGATATTGGTGGCCACCCACCTATTCCAATTGGATCCTCTTGTCCGTTTTTAGCTCAACACGTTCTTCTGTACTTCTTTGTAATTGTGGTTTCTACACTTTTGGGGTTGTCTGAAGCCCTACACATCTTCCAGGTGGATACTGGTGGCCTCTCACCTAATCCAACTCGCATTTTTTGTATGTTTTCATGTCATCACATCTTATTGTACTTCCAGAGCCGTTTTGGAGCCCTAAACATTATTTTTTTGGCTCGCCACAATCAGCCTGTAGACGGAGTTAGATTTTGACAACATAATGTGTATTTATTTGAAATACCTTTACAATGGGCTATCACGCACCTAAAGCATAGGTCATATGCAAAAGTTACGAAACTAGGAATTTGAGGTACTAACTTACCCATAGGGGCTCACATGACTTTTGGTGTTTCACCTCCTAGGCTTAGGTTTTTGGTTGTCTAGGGTTTTGGAATTCACGAGTAATATAAAAAAGGCCTTTGGATCCTCATTGTAAGGATTCTTCTCAGACAGATGCACATAGCAGCCACATCTCTTCTTAGAGATAGCTACCATCATTGAAGCTAGTGTTTCAGTTCTGCAATTTTATAGTTTCAGCCTAATTCATTTATTCAATAGAAGGTATTTTTCACTGGATATCTGTATTGTTCTTCATATCTCTATGTTATTATATTCATTCTGTTAATCATTTCGTTCTTCTCCTAAATCTGGATCAGTGGTATTAGAGTGGTCCGCTCTTCATTTATTTTTCTTCGTGCATGTCCCCGACAATATCTAGGTACAAGAAGTTAGGTCTCAAACCAATCAAGCCGTTGAGAGATCGGTCGCGTCGAGCCCGACAACAACCCATAAGAGACAAAAAAAAATTGATGGAGTAGGAGATCCTTTTAAAATTTTGGTCAAGGAATCCCTTGTGCAACAAAGGAACGAAATGATGGACAACTTTGCATAGATACTTCGATGGATGCCCATAGGAGAAGCATATTCATCAAGAAGCCATGCAACCCCATTCAAGGTACATGAAAATTTTGATATATTTCATTATTTGAAAGACTAATAGATGCAGATGTTGTAGATAAATGGTTGAATTTGCTCGAAGGGTATTTTTTGGCCCACAATTTTTCTTATAGGAAAAAGATTACTTTTGCACTCCTCGAGGCCATTCCCCATGTTAAGGACTGGTGGGAAACTTACTCTGAGGAAAGGGCCATAGAGGAATATGAAATATTTGTGGTTTCCCCTACATGGGATTCCTTCTGGGAAGCCATTAGAGAACACTACTACCCTGTTGGAAGGTATGAGGACTAGTACACCAGATGGAACACCCTACATCAAGAAAGGGACTAGACAGTACCAAATTTCACCAATATTTTCCATACCCTACGCACCAAATTGGGTATCAAAGACTTTGAGCGACATCTGGTGCTCAAATACCATGGTTGTTTGCATAGATACATTCAAACATAAATGGAGTTTCTGGACATCGCCTCATTGGGTACGAATTATAGATACACTGTCAAGATTGAGCAAAAAAATAAGCAGAAGAGGCGAGAGTTCGGATCTGCAAATTCCTCACAGTTGAAGTAGAGCAAAGGTGGCCCCAACCCACACAACAAGGGACAAAGAAAATATGTCCACTCTTAGGACAACTTGTCCAGAATGCAACAAAAGAAGGGGAATGAGAAGATGAAGAAGGACACAGAAAAATGGTGTGAGTACCATAAAATCCCTTGGCACAACACTGAAGAATGTCACTCTAAGAAGTCACTCGTGGTCGAGCTGAAGGCTTTCGAGTGAGAGGGCGATTTTGAGTCTGAATCAAATCCTGAAGGATGGAAGTAGATTATTGATGATGCACCTAGTGCCACTATCTCTACCACCAAAGTCTGGCCAAGAGAACGAGAAGAACCAAAGGAAGGGGAATTCCTCTTTCACTCACAAATGTGGGTAAAGGGGGATCCGCTTCATTTCATTGTCGATAGCGACACTCAGAAGAACCTGATTTCAGTAGAGGTTGTTAAGCGGCTAGACCTTCCAATGACACCACACCCACATCCCTACACCATCGGATGGCTTTGCTAAGGAATATATCTCTATGTTAACCAACAATGTCATATCCCCTATGACATCAAGCCTTTCAAAGATGAGGTACTATGTGATATTTCTCCCCTTGAATTTTTTGATGTTCTTTTAGGACAACCATATTTGTGGAAGCGTCATGATGTGTATGAGTCTATACTAGATAATGTTATTATTAATTTGGGTAGACAATTGTACAAGATACCAGAGGTAGCGCCACCTACCGCTATTTCTTTAATCTCTGCTAAGCAATGCAATAAGGTCATTTCACAGACCGAGAAGTTCATCTTCTTTATGATCTATGCTCACACTAAGTAGAAGGTCACCATATTCCTATTCACCCTTATTTCCAATGATCAATAAATGTGTCAATTTTGGTGTGGGAATCTTCATTCTCACCTTCAATGTTATGGCAATGGCGTTGAAAACCATTTTAAATGGTCACATCACATGATATCTATGATAGTCCTAGGGTGCGCACTATGTTTCTGATTAATATGTTTTGTTTTTGATATCGGATGGAGATGGAGATGATGTTCATTGATCTCAAATGGATTCGAATCAATAATGAATGAGATTCAATACCTACAAAACAATAACACGTGTAAGCTATGTAAAACTACGTTGAATAAGACATAGGAGTGAGAAAAAAGTTTAAAAAATATTTAAATGATAAGAAAACAAATAGGAGAGAAGGCTAAGGAATGGGAAGTGAATATCCATGTTGACTTTCCCTTACCCCCTATTTCTCCATATTTCTTCACTGGCCATCATTCTCAAAGGGTCTTTTGGCACAAGGAGGAATAACATTGTACTGAAGATTACCAAGAGGAAAATATTAAGCACCATTCAAAACTGGTTTTCCTATTTGAGTTCTAGGGTAAAATAATTGTGTCTATTATCTGATGGATTAGTGTGTCTACCAATCTAGATTTAATTTGTATGGAAATTCATTTTTTGTTCATGGTGTTGAATATGATAAATTATATAATTGTATCCATTATGTGATTGATTATTGTGTCTACCATTCCAAATTTGATTAGTATGGGTTCATGGTTCATAGTTAAATTTCATTATTTGTTCATGGTGTGGAATATGAGAAATTATATACTACTAGTTGTTGTTGCTAAGTGTGTTCATAAACTCTTTTTCCTTTAACAATTAATGAGAGACAATATATATAAGTTGTCAACCATCCATTCTACCCAAGTTGTGAGATCAATTACTAGCTGTTGTTGCTAAGTGTGTTCATAAACTGCTTTTCCTTTAACAATTGATGAGAGACAATATCTATAAGTTGTCAACCATCCATTATACCCAATTTGTGAGATCAATTGATTGCATTGGATCATTATATTAATTGGCATATATCTCATTACTTTTTGGGTGGAAAAATTTGAGGAATAATCTTGTAGGGCCCTTTTAATGGCTAGTCCAAATTTGGAAATTTGGGTCCAAAAAAACAGTCAGAAATATTTTGGAGCCATTTCCATTTTGAGGCATCAAACGACCTTTTTTTTTCAAACATTACTATGTAGGAATATTCTAAATTCTACACATAGATACCTTTCCAATGAGGCATACCATTCATCAATCAGAGTTTGTATGAGAAAATTACGCCTTCCACAAGTTGACCTACCATATTGATCACCATGGTGCAAGTGGATGCCACATCAACCTCCATTTCTTAGGAATGTGGGGATAGCCAGGTAGTGGATATTTTAAGAACATTCTAGAAGGTCTAAAACCTTATCAGAGTTGAAGGTTGAGGAATTCAAAAACCTATCCCTAGATGGCTATCAGGCTATGTTAAATACATGGCCACTAAGAGGAGAATGGATTCCATTCATTTACATTGTATATTCTTCCAAAGCGGAGAAAAATAGCTGAGAGTGGTATTCTATGAGCATAATAGAGGAGGAGAGACTTTGTAGCAGCCATACATGCTACAGGTCAAAGGCAACTCCACACAGAGTGCCTCTTTCTTTCTACTTGCATCATTTCTTTACCAAAGAAAAGAGAGCATAGTATCTTCACCTTCTAGCTGGGTTTTTACCCATATTAGGTTTCCCAGGTCATATTTTGATTTATTTTGTGGATGGTGTGAATGTGTTTTACTGTTGTCTATTTTTTTTACATTTTTTCTATTTTTTCAGTAACTAAATATTCTGGAGATCTAAAGGAAATTAACCTTAATAGTAAATATTTCAATATTTTATTAGATCTCTTGTGATGAATTGTTCCAGTGGAATATCCATGATAGTTTACAAATCATATTGGTATTAGAGTAGGTTTTTCTTTCGGGTATTTATGAGAAGTTGTAGGATCCAGGAATTTGTTGAAATAATGTAACTGTGAAGAACATTCTTATTATTATTGGATTAAATCCCCATTGTGGATTAATCATGTCATTATTATTATCATTATTGTTATTGGATTCATCCCCATTGTGGATTAATCATGTCGGTAATTGTATAAGGACCAAATCCCCTTTTGCGGATTGGTTATCGGACAATTACAAAGGGCAGAATAAGAAGTCGGCCCCAACAGTTATTATGGAAGACCCATAATTAATTAAAGGTGGGTTTACCCACCTAGAATGAGAGGTCGGCCCTGCTAGTTGT
>JASDQU010237727.1:0-14408 GCA_032191745.1 Picea mariana | reverse complement strand
GTTGTACCAACCAAGGTTTTCCAGGCTTGCTTCTTGGAAATTGGAATCTTTCTACCATCTTAGGATCTAGATAACTATGAGTAGATCCTAAATCAATTAAAATAGCAATGGTTTGGTCATTAATATTACCTTCCACTTCAATCATGTGAGACCAGAACTTATCTTTCTTTTTATCTAGGGATGCATAGATCCTTGGTACATTTCTTCCCTTGTCTTCAATTGTTGTAGCTTGTTGTACATTGTGAATAGTCCTCACTTTTTCACCTCTGTTAGTGAAATCTATGTACATGTGGTCTCCCCCACAACCCCAACATTGAATAGGTTGTTTCCTTAGTCTTTTCCCATTGTCTCATGTTGAAATTCTTACTCCAACACCTAGGTACTTTGCTATCTAGTAATTTTCTTACTGCAATCATATTAGCATCTCACAAAGAAATAATATGCTACTGAAATATTCAAATCAATATCATGCAGAGGAAGCATATACTAGGAAACCAAATCAAGCACATATGAATGACAATATTTTTGGGTAGATACCCCTGGAAAAAAATCTTGAGGGAAATCCAATGCTAAGAATGTTTTTCTCGTAAAATCAGGGATCCCATAACATGGATAATGGCCCACTATTAGAAATACAATTGCAGACTAACTTGGAAAGGTCTGACCTATTGTACGACTAGTTCTGGAACAATTTTTGAGGTATCTGTGACTTTCCATTATGTGATAGTCCCAGATATCCATGACTATCATCACTGTGACCCATGGATGTGTACGAAAAACATGTATGGAAAGATCCATATTATTCAACACTCTCCTGTGGATTCCTTCGAATGAAACCTACCTGTGTATGCCTACATTCTCTCTTCTCCTTAACCTGTATGATCTCTAGATGAAAGTCCTTCTTCACCTATCCCAGATCTCGAACCATAGTCCTTCGTGATCCAATACTATTTGTGTCGAATCTCTCAACACAACTGTTTTTGTGTGTCTTTCTCCTTCACCCTAGTATTGGTTTTATAATCATGAGTTACAATATATTTCTAATCTCACTTGAGATTTAGATTCAATGTGAAGAATGCATGCTAAGATGACATGTTAAGTACTTTTATTACTTTCCACAAATAACTCAAGTAACTAATTACATAATTAATTAATAAAATGAATATACTTTAATATTTCTTTAACTAAAGTAAATTCAAGAGTAGAAGGATTTTGAGGATTTCCACATGTCTAGACACATAGACCTATGTGGAAATACTTATCTGATGCTACCACCAACATCAACACTCCCTCTTAGTGAAGAAGGTATTCTACACCACTCCAAGTATATCTCTAAAGAATACAAACTTTCCTTTCTCCAAGGGCTTGGTCAGAGTAACAGCAACCTACTCATCTATGGAAATATATTGAAGCTTCACTGCTCCTTTCTGGATCCTATCCTAAATGAAGTGATATTTTATCTCAATATGATTGGACCTGTCATGGAATATTGTATTCTCAAAGAGTTTGATACGACTCTGATTATCACAGTATATCACCGTAGGCTCCAAATCTTGACCAAATAAACCTGTAAGAAATTTATGAAGCCAAATGGCTTGACAACTATCCATACTCACTACCATATACTCTGCCTCTGCTGAAATGAGTGATACAAAAGTCTTCTTCTTGCTGAACCAAGTAATCATTGTTGATACCAAGATGAAGCAACACCTTGAGGTTCTCTTTCTGTCTATTGCACTTCCTGCCCAATCTAAGTCTATATATCCCTACAACTCTACTCCATCTCCTCCAAGATATCTCAATCCATACTCCATTATACCTCTCAAGTACCCGATCACATGATTTTCTACAATCCAATGCACATGCCTTGGCTCTACCATGAACTGAATCAATGTGTGTTATATCAAGATTTGCCTCACCCTATGCAAATTTTCTCAGAAGGCCTTTTTCCATTTCCCTATGCAGACTTGAAGTCCCTTTTTACAAATCCTAGAGCTAAGAACAATATTTTTCCACATACAAGTGCCCTAATAGCTATACAACATGCGTATATGTAGGTTGCACCACTACATCCTGTGTACATCATGTTTTGTGCCCAAAATTAAAACAATGGTGTCGGGTTTCCATGTCACGTCATGAGATCCATGATCCTTGACCTTCCATATACTGGAAACATTCAGACTCAACCCTTCAGTTCCACTTGAAGGCTATAAATGGGCCATATCCAAGCTATGGAAAAGAGGAGAAGATTTCAACTTTGAGAGAAAAGTTACTCTGGATAAATTATCACTTCATATTGAGTCTACATCCCTTTGTCCTTTTAAGTCTGAACACATTGTTCAACCCCCAAGCTCTTCCCTATTTGATTGAGAACCTCATTGTCTCTCTTATATGAGCTTGCCTTTGGTGGATGATTGAATTGGTGGAGGCCTAGTTGGAAGGGACTTAGTTTCTTGGTTTTGAACCATGCCGACACATATTGTAATTCATTCACTTTTGTTGATTACATTTTAATAGAAATACTCTTTTTTCATCCAATGAATGTCTTGCAAATATTTGAATTATTATTCCATGGGAATATTTGTTATGAATATTGATGGATTATGCTATTGAATGTGATAAATTTATATATTATCACCATATGCTTGTGTTTATCGGTTGTTGAGGACAAGTTGCAGGTGTATTTCTTTGAGTCAAGTGCTCAACATTGGACTTCATCAAACGTCTGGACAAGGTAGGCTCTATATCTTGTCTTTTTAGCATATTTGCTTATATAGAATATCTGATATTAGAATTGATTTCTGCAGTCATTTCCGTCTATTGTGGTTTACCCCTATCCATAGATATATTTTCCTTGTAACAGAATTGGCGACCATACTGGGGAAAGGATCTTCTTTTCAGGGTTTGGAATATTTTTCTCCTTCAATTTCTCTCGTTTATATTGAGTTTCTTGTCATTTGACTGCTTGACAACCTCTGTTCATTTTGAGTCTGAGTTTTTTAGCCTTCTCCTTATCCTGGCAGTGTTTTAACACATATACATGAGTTTTTACCTGACAGTTGCGTACATACACATGATGTCATTCTGCAAGAAGCGCATATACGTGTCTTTCTCCTAAACACGCACGTACATCATCCTTTTTTTCTTGGTTCCTGAGATATTTGTTGGGTAAGTTTTGATGGCTACCGAGTCTTCTTAGGTCTGTGTTATGACTGTTAAGTGTCTGTGGAATGATATCAAACCCTCCTTTGGTTGAATTTTTGGGTGGATCCCTTCTCATCATCCTTTTCGTTTGATTGTCCTTGCATCTTGGGCTGGGTGTTTTCTTCTTGATATCCTACTTGGTTTGTCTTTGTTTAGATACAGTGGAATCCTTATACCAAGTTGTTGTTCAGTCCTTGCATTTTCATTCTTTTATATTAAAAATACAAAAATATTAAGAATTTTGCATTGATGGCATTTGATCTTTTAGGTCCTTATCATTTGTCTTAGTACATGTATAGAAAGATTGCATCTTATTTGGAATTGCATAACTAAATTGAAAATTGCATTTTGAAAATCTTATCATTTATTGGGAATTGAAGTTAGGACTTTGTATTTTATTTCATATTCATTTATTTTACTTGCTGAGTCATAACATCATTATTTTAATGATTGCACCTTTTTTAATTAAGAAAGGACACTAAAAGCAACGTTGATAATTTAAAATTGACTAGAAATGATTTTATTTTCTAGGGTGCACAAACTAGCTTAGGATTTAGAGCCTTGGAATAGGATTTTGTGAGTAAACTTCTCCAAGGCTATTAAATCAACATATGTGTCTGACTAAGGGAGTGGTGAAATCCATTGTATAATTGGTGACGTCAGGAGGCTCCACTTACACCAAAGTTAAGAACGAGGTTGCGTGAGGTTGGTTGAGGGGATATCCCCCCAATACCTTCTTAGCATCAGATATATTTTTGGGGATCTATTTGTATATGGGGATCTTGCTAGTACCTTTACCTATGTGAGAGGCAGTGCTTTTGAGGTTTTGGGCTTTGTTACCCTGCCCATATGGTAGACCTGACTTACAAATTTTCACCTACGCATCAGTTATATTGTGGTTTCTTAGTTTCTTGACATAGGTACCACATAGGTTTCTTACAGGGGTTATTCTGCAAGTACCCTGGGTCAGATAAGGGTCATACAACACACAACCTTTATGGGGGATTACCTCTCTGGGGGGATCTGATCGACTGGTTGTTAAGCCCATGAGGGCCCTTATAAATGATTATGATACCTCTGATCTTTTGCAGGGAGTCTTAGGCCCCTCTTGGGCAAGGCATACCTACTTTAGGGAGGGAGGCCCCTTTCAGCCACTTTATCCTATTTGTGTGCATATTGGCCTTTTGTTTATTTTATTTTGGTGTGCTCTTTGATTACTATTTGGCCTTAGGATTTTGTATTGCATCATGAGTTTTCATTGCTATGGTTGGTGGAGCACCCGTGACTCCCTCAGTTAGTGCTACCCAACCCATGGTATTTTCTCATTCCATGGGAATGAATCCTCTTGTATTTTCGAGTGGTACGTTGAATCATGATACTCAACCAATACCTTGGGCCTCTAATCATTTTTCTCATGGTATTCCAAACATTTTTTTGCACTTTCCATCCTTTGTCTCATCTCCTTATGTGAATCCTAGTTTTGGGTCTAGGGGCATGATGCCTCCTTATTATCCCTTTTCGTTTGGTGGGAGTCATATCCCTAAACTAACTCTTACGATAGGAGGTTGGAATCTTCCTTCCCACGGATTCAATCCTAGCTTCACTTTTCCAGGAGCAAGTGCTCAAATGGGTGGTCATTCTACTTATTACACTCTGTCCATCTATCCTTTTTCCGCTATGTCAGTTCCTACTAACTCTTTTCCTCTAGTGTTTCATCTGTGGGGAGTCAGTTTTATAGTATGGGAAACCCCCTTCATGAAGTTCCTTCATCTAGGGGAAACATATATCCTCACATGAGTAACCCTTGTCATGTCACTTTCTCTTCACAAGCAGATTCCTCAGTGTTGATACCCTTACACCCCTTTATGAATCAGTATGGAGGAGGATACTATCCTTCCAGACAGGGCCATAGTGTGTACCAGAACCCTTCTTGGCCTGCAATTTCTCAAAACCAGTCTTTCTCGGAACGTTGGTATCAAATGCCGCAACCAACCACCACCACTAGTCCAGTCATTACAAGTCATACTTGCATTATATCACCAACCTCTGCTATTCATGTTAGATATTGGTCAACAACCTCTGCAAGTCATGTTTAAGACCAACAACCAGCCGCTGCAAGTCATGTTGGGGGAACAAGTCCAGTCACTGCAAGTCATACTGGCATTATATCACCAACCTCTACTAGTCATGTGGGAGATTGGTTAACAACCTCTGCAAGTCATGTTGAATACCAGCAACCAGCCGATGTATGTCATATTGGGGGCACAAATGTAGTCACTGCTAGTCACACTGCACATACATCACCAAACTTTTCTAGTCATGTCGGGGATTCATCACCAACCTCTGCTAATCATGTTGGGGGTTCATCATCAACCTCTGCTAGTCATGTTGAAGTTTTGTCACCAACCTATTCTAGTCATGTTGGGCATTCATCACCAACCTCTGCAAGTCATGTTGGATATTTGCTACTAGCCTCTGCAAGTCATGCTCGGAGCATGCCACCAACCATTTCAAGTCATGTTGGGGGCATTCATACAATTGAGAAGCCTAGACGTGTAAGACATAATCCCAAGTTCTTTTGTAGACTTTGCAAAGGATATCACCTTACTCATTCATGCCCTGCTACTGCTATGGTACAAGAAGCGTGGTCCTTTCCTGGGGGCCCTTCGGGTTCTGAGTCATATTTGGTTTCCCAACCTTCTTTGGTTGATAAAGTGGTCATGTCGATGCAATATTCAGCTGACAACACTCTTATTTTTGGGGCTGATGCATTTCTTGACCTTGTTGTCTTGCATCCTGTTCAACCAACGGTCGTGTCGATGCAATATTTGATCAACAACACTCCTTTTTTTGGGGATGATGCATCTCTTGAACTTGTTGTCTTGCATCCTATTCAACCAATGGTTGAAGAAGTGGTCATGTCGATGAAATCTTCGGCTGATCCCACTCTTCTATTGGAGAGTGACAAGTCTAAGGAAGTGACATTTCCAATGCAATCTTCGGTCAATCCCACTCTTCTTCTGGAGGGTGATGTGTCCTTCGACCATGTTATTATCATTTCTAGTCTTGTACCTTTTGAAGAAGGGAGCATTCTATTCTCTCCAAGTGCGCTCCCTCTGTAATATCCCTAGAGCAAACCCAATTGTAATGTAAATGAAAATGTACTTAAGTTGGTGAGCTGTTTGATATCATTTTTGTATGCACCTTTCATGACATAGTGTGCGCATGTACTGCACAGTAAAATAAGGAAGTATGCACATTCCAGGATACTGCACGCTACAACTTTAGTGCAAGTGATTTTGAGGCCAGGGAGCCTTTGGGTATATGATGAGTTTTATAGGCTGGTGAGCCAATTATTATAATCTAGGATGATTATGTTTTGAATTAGGCCAGAGCTCCTAGATGTTAAAGGCCAGTGCGCCTATTTTTGTATATGTCTCATCATTAATATAAAATACATCGTTGCGCGCAGACCAACCATGATAAAAGAGTATGGGGGACTAAACTCCACTAGTTAGGGAAAGGGTGGGGATAAAAATTAAGGAAAAGGGGCTAAGCTAGGAAGCTTAAGCCAAAAAGGAATATTATATTAATATTTCTTAAAGTATAAAGTATGGATAGTTATTTTATCCTAATTTCTAAATGGGGACAAGTGGGCCAAAGTAGCTCCCAACATGACAAGTGTCAAGTGGGGTACATGGATACATATTTTTTGGACTTAGTTCATTTCTCATCGTTCTTTCCATTCATTCCTTCCATCATTCAGTCATCCATTCATCCATATCAGGACCATTCATGCACATAGTCATCTATCCTCCATACTTCATGTCATTGTACCTGAACTTGTATCCATAGTCATACGTGTTTGTGTAGCTTGTTAGCTTGGGATCTAGACTAAAGAAGCGGGTTGTCAGGCCCATGGGATATTGAAGAGGCGGGTTGTCAGTCCCATGAGAAATTCCTCTATGAGTGGGAAAATTGTTGGGAATTGATTCCTGAAGGTGCTAAACTGTAGCTACAAGGCTCTGAGACTTCTTGTTCAGCCTTTTGTTGAAGCCTAAAAAGGAAGTGGGGCAGCCAAAGTACTGTTGAGCAGAGAAGGGTCACACTTTCTGGGGTGGGACATGCATGTGGGGAATGAGGGACTGTAGGTTGTTAGTTTGAGTTGGCACCTGTGACAAAGACTTTCCTGTTGTCTATGAGCCATTATCCTAGTTAGGAATCCCTTTACCCAAGTGGAGTTTAGTCCCAAGTCAGGGGTGACCCACTGCTGAGAATGATGAACAGTGTGGTCTAAGGCTGGGAGGTTCGTGGAAGGTCTGCACACAGTTGGTGATATTCTTACCAAGATAAGTATCAATTGTGTGATAAATTTACATGCTGCATTATTATTTACATGTTTATTTTTATGGGTTTATCCTATGTGTTGTTACAACTGTCTGTTTATTTATAGGTATTTCCTATATATGCTGCATGTATATGTTTACTTTCATTTCCATATGAATCTATGTAGTTACAGATGTATTTGTTTGTTACGTTTCATATATATACATCCGCAAGAGTTCTGTGTGTATATGGTTTAATTACATGCAATTTGAAAAATTTATGTGGCATAGCTCAGTTCGGCGTTGGGTATGTTACAGTATGTTCTGCAGAGAGAAAGAAAGTGTTCTCTAGAGTAGCATGCCTCGGCCTGGGTGGTCGGGGACATTACAATATGGTATCATAGCTTCAGTTTTCAACACTGAGTCTGGATGGGCCGAGCAAGTTTGAGTTGAAGCGAAATTTCACAGAGGATTTATTTTGATGTGGCCAAATTTTGAGTCACAGAGCATCCATGGTAAATTTAGAAACAACAACAGGGAATTGGGAAAATCCCCAATTTCTGTTGTTAAATTCATGAGAAAATGGAGAAATTCAACCAAGTGGTGAGATATTATTGGTTTAATATCCATTCTAGAAAATTCAGACCTAGAATTGGTCGAATTTGAAGTTATAGTGAAGCCATGACAGATAGAGCGAGATTAGTAAATAAAATTCTCAATTCGTGAATTGATTTTGGGTAAATTCGTTCGAGAAATGTCAATCCACAACGATTTATTGTTGCATTCATTGAACTGGTGTTATCGGGGTGAAATTGAACAAATTTCATAGTTGCAGAATGTCTATGGTAAATTGGGGAAAAAGTTAGACAAAATCCCCAATTTCTAAAACGGAATTCACGAGGAATTGATGCGCATAAAAATGAATGTGCGCAGGTGGGCGCACTAAAAATGCTTGTTGCGCAGTAAAAATCCCGTGATATGTAAAAATTGGGCACTGCGCGGAAAAATATTGCAGTGCGGGCACGTGATCTAAAATTTGGTGCCGTGCGAAAAATTATTGGCGTGCTGGTGCATGCACTAAATTTTGGCGCTGCATGAAAAAATGTTGGTATTCGGGTGCGCGCGCTAAATTTTGGCGTCGCGCGGAAAAATGTTGGTGTGTGGGTGTGCGCACTAAATTTTTGCACCACGCGGAAAAATGTTGGTGTGCAGGTGGGTGTGCTAAATTTATCCTTGCATGGTGTGCATATGCATAATAAGGTGTGCACAGTGTGCACACACATAATAATGTCGCACATGGTGTGCACAGTATTGGTAGAGAGCAGATGAGTTTGATTGGTGCACGTGCAATGTGGGTATATGTTGTCGCGCGACAGTTTAACTAATGATGAGCACAGAGTATTGGTGCGGGGTGAGGACGTACTAAAATTTGGCATGGTGCAACGTGTAGATTGAAATACGTGTGGAATATCAGCGCGCGATACAAAAATTGCATGCAATGGGTAATAGTGCAAGAACCAAAACTGTGCACGGTGGATATTGGCGTGCGACACAAAAGTAGTGCGCGCAAGTTATTGACACGATAGAGAAGTGATGTACAGTGGTTATATGTGTGTGAAGCATGAATTACCTTGTGGTGTCGCTGTGCATGCTAAATATGGGCGTACAAGTTTAAATATGTGCATGAGATGTCGTTTGGAGGGTGAACAACAACAAAAATCTAGTGATTTTCTGCGACGTTTTATACCTTTTGAACGTCATCTTTTTGCAACGCGATTTTGAGGCCCTTAAGAGCGTTTTTAGCTATTCAAAAACCACAAGAACAAATTTTACCAAGGTACACTCTATCTCTATAGCCCAAATAAAAGAGCTCAAAGAGAGATTTCTAATGGTGTAAACCATTTTTCAAACGGAGTTTTTATGAGAAAGTTACAACACAAACAATGGAGGGTAAATTTTAAGACCCATCTAACTTCAAAGAGCCATAAATTTATTCTCTGGAATCAGATTGAGGCACAGGAGTAGTCAATCGAAAGATATTGAACCATAGAAGACATTCCCTGAGCTCAATTAAATTTATGGGCATGCTAAAAATGTTTAATATGGCAAAGAAGGTACCTGTAGCATTCCAAACCAAAAACACGAATTGGCCTAGAACTTCAGCGGGCTGTAACTAGCAGCCCAGAACCCAGAAAAAGGTGAAACTTGGAAAGAGTTTTCAGAATATGTATATGAAGAAACCCAATTGAGCTCCTATGAAAAATGCAATGGAGTAGATGCAAAAATGCATTATTACAGTGCAGAGTTGTGTCAAGTTGAAGAGTGAACATAAAAATTAATGGGCAATTTTTAAATAACCATAACTTTCTGCTCAAGACTCATAATTGAGCATGGGAGTAGGCGTTGGAAAGGTGTTGGCCAGTAGAATATAAAAATTCACCCATAAAATTGATCTAAAAATTCAATTTTCGAGGAAATCAGAAGAAAGAATTTTGATATATTATTGAACCAGAATGGTTCATACTTTTCCATAAAATTGTTGAGTCAATTAGCCTAACAAATTTTGTTGGTTGCACATTCTTGCAGAGTTAAAAACTTTTAGTTCTTAATAGGTGATAAGGTTGAAGTTTAGTTAAAAAAAAGAAAAGGTACTCAAAGAAAGAGTGCTATGAAAAAAATATTTCATAAGATGATCAAAATCCAAGAGCCCAAAATGTCAAGGTATGAATCTGAGTGCAGCCATAAAGTCTTGGGAAGACACTACAGGAAGTCCTCTCATGTTAGTCAAGTATTCAATGGAATCTGGGTAGAGGAATAGATCATGTAGTGAATGAATTAGTGAACACTCCCAAAGAATCCAATATACAGATTAAGCAATGCATTGGAGTTAGATCTCTTATAAAAGGAAATGACTATCAGAATGATAGTAATCGGATAAAGAAAGAGGCTTAATGCATATATGGATAAAGAATGCATCATATCCAGGGATTAGTTATGCAATTATAGATTAATGCTTCCCTTATGGTTATCAGAGTGCGCAGTGGAAGCATGGTATGAAGGGAATCAATAGGGCATGATAGAAATGGATTGTGCAAGGCAGGTTGAAATCAGATTAGTCAAGATAGGGGAAAGTAATATCCAACAAGAAAATCCAAGTACTGATATGATCAAATAAGGAAGGGATAAATCAAGTACCTCAAGAAGGAAGTTCATGTTAACTATCCAAGGTTACTCAGAAAGCATGACTGGAAATATAATTGGGACATGTAGGAGTTGGATCAGAGGAATCTAAATAATAGTGGAATGCTGAAAATTAATAACAGCATAATATGTAGTTGCAAGTCCATGAACATGCTAGGATAATGGAAGAAGAATTCATGGGGTAGATATCAAGAAAATGGGATTGCGGGAAAACACTCCAAGAGGGAAATCAGGATTAATAGAGGCTTGTTGATGCATTCCAAAGGTATTGAAGATATTTCCATGATAGCATGGAGATGTCAAAGCCAAGAAAGACTTAAAAGTGAAATGAATCTCTGTAGAGAGTCAATAAAGAACCATGAAGAATAAAATGGTTCTATGCATGGTTTTGAATTCAAAAAAGATGGGCCTGAAAAGAATCCATCTCAAATGGCATAGAGACATGAGTGACATTCCCATGGGGTGGAAGTATCACTTGAAATTATGATGGAAAATTAAAAGCAGTATTCAGTGCTTTAATTAATTTTATGCAGGTAGAGAAGGAGGCATATGTGCATCCCTACAGTATGATATGAGATTGTCTATGCAAGCCAAGTTTGAGGCTAGTTGGTAAGGAGAAGAGAAAAATGCAAGAAAACTCAAATACTAAAGTATTCAGTCCAAAAAGAGATGAAGTAGTTCAGTCCGAAAAATAAATGGATGTTGAAGATCCAAAGTCTATAAGACAACATGATGGGAATTATAATTCATCTAAGTATGAGTTGGGATAGATGGATCCAGGAAGTAAATAAAAGCTGAAGGTTAATATCAGTGTAGTATTTGGATGGAAGAGCAAAGGCATCCAAGAGTGTTTTGGCTAGATAGTGCTTAGATAAGAAATAATCATGCACAGTAGTTACAGTGAAGAGCACATGAAGATTCAAGAATCCGGAATAATTGAAGATTTATGGGATAAACAAGGAAAGGTGATACAGTGAGAAAGAATTTGCTGCAATTACTATAGCAGCAAGTATTTTATGGCTTGTTGGGACAACCATAAAGTGAGAATGCTTGCATGTTTGCAAGTGTTGCTGATAATGTTCCTACATATGAAAGGAAGCAACAGAAGGCTGGAATGTTGATTATAAGACTGATAAAGAGGCATGAGAACTTCTACTATCATCAACTAATCATGTAGTATTAAATTCGTTTAATGGAAGCCATGTAGGTAAGTATTTTTATTTTGGGAATTATGTTGCATAATTGCCAAAGGGAAATCCAGGTAAGAGTTTCCCCAAATTGAATTTTATAATACGTTGTATGGTATTGTTTAAGTGCACTGATAGGATTAAGTTACCACTATGTGTGGTAAAGGCTAGAGGCTTGTTATAGTTATCAAAGATTTTAGCTTTTTGAATGCACACACTGACATAGTAGCAGGTCATGTTAATTTGGTTATGAGGCAATAACCAAAGAAAATAAAAGATAAGAACTTGTTATAGGAATGATGCTAAGAAAACTAGTCATGTATGAGACCAAGACATGGTTGGATATGGCAAAGTATGGTTATAGAAAATTTATGTGCCACACAAATACCCAATGAGCTTCCTAACTTTAAATAAAACTTGGACTGCAACCTTTTTTCTAACACTAATAAACACCACAGAATTGTATTCTCGGTGCAGTGTTCAGGTCGAAAAGGAAGGCATCCAAGTAATTGTGACGACAATGGGAAGTGTGTGGAGATGTGTCAAGACATTGGCCAGATTTCCAATTTGTGGATGGTGATCAGATACATGACTTAGATAAATATCATTTTGAAAATCAATGCAAAGGCGCATTGAATAAGTAGGCATTGAGAGTTGCACTCATGCCTAGTAAGTGGTAGAGTTACAATCATACATGATGGAATTGTATACTTAAATGCATTTTGATGAATGCATTTTGTGAGTGCATGTATATATGTTTTTGCATGGAAATAATTATACTGATGGATGAAATGTTGATAACTCATTAAGTTGAGAACATTTAAGAAACTATTAAACATTACAATAGGAAGTTTCAAGTCAGGTAGTCACAGGAATAATGACTACAAAAAATTTCATGTTCAGAAAATTGAAGAAATGAACTTACTGTTATTAATTAAGAACATGCATATGCATATAATGATGAGTCATTCTATTTGGTTAAATTTCTTGGTAATTGTGATTGAATTGCTAGGTGCATGCAATTCTAAGATCATTGCATAAGGTGTTGTACATGTTGAATTATGATATACATAAAATACTGACAATCTATTGGTTGTATGCAATATATAATCATTGCAGGAAAAATGGTATTTAGCATGGTGCTTGCTGAAATCCATAAGGAAAACTACATTCTATTATTCCAACAACGATGAAAAATTATGAAATAGAATTTCATATTTTGGGAAAAGTCGAATTCCTTATGAAATTAATTTGATTTCTAAAATGGAATTTTTATAATGCTCTCTCATGATAACTGCATGTGTATGATGCAGATGAGATGATAATGATAAAAGTTGGAACTCTTGGAGCCACAGTGCTCTGAGACTTCCTGTCCGACCTGTGTTGGAGCCCTCGAAGGGAAGTTGATCAACTGATGAAATCTTTGACAATGAAGGTGCATACTACCTTGGGTTGTACAAGCATGTGGGGAAGAGAGATCATTGGTTGGAGTGTTGTTGAGGTTTGGTACCTTGGCCTAGACTATGTTGATATTGATTGTGAGTCATGGTTATCTTGGGAACCCATTTCCCTGATGGAGTCATAGCCCATGCTCGGGAGTGGTATGCTACTGAGATTTTATCAGCAATGAGATATAAGGTTGGGTGGAATGTCGTGGATCTAAAGCCAGTTGTTTCTTCAATGGGGTTTAAATGAAGCATGTAATAAGGAACAATGAGTTGAATTAGTTACTAAATCAGCTCTATGGAATAGAGCAATTGAATTCCAATTGTAGTATGAGTACCAGAATTGATGCTGGAAAGTAGAGCACCATATGGATAACAAGCTTTCAATAGATAAAGCTTGGATATTTTAAATAATTTGAATGGTACATGGTATATAATGCACTAAGGACAATGCATAAATAAGGGGAGGGGATTGTAATATTCCTAGGCTGAAACCAATTGTAATGTAAATGAAAATGTACTTAAGTTGGTGAGTTGTTTGATATCATTTTTGTATGCACCTTTCATGGAATAGTGCATGCATGTACCGCGCAGTAAAATGAGGAAGTGTGCACATTCCAGGATACCGCGTGCAACAACTTTAGTGCGTGCGATTTTGAGGCCAGGGAGCCTTTGGGTATATGATGTGTTTTATAGGCTGGTGAACCAATTATTATAAGCTAGGATGATTATGTTTTGAATTAGGCCAGAGAGCCTAGATGTTAAAGTCCAGTGCGCCTATTTTTGTATATGTCTCATCATTAATATAAAATACATTGTTGTGCGCAGACCGACCACGATAAAAGTGTTAAGAACCAAATATCAATATAGCATAGAAAAACCTCAGAAAACGTACTCCATGCCTTGATAAAGAGATAATTTCAGATAATAAGCCTCTTCAAGGGGGCAACCTCCTTTTACCCCACTTAAATGTTCAAGTACAAGATGATTCAAAATGAAAATGTCTCCTTCGTATATATAGGAGACTAGGAGGTATAATTACAACT